>CM069140.1:81003325-81059467 GCA_035221665.1 Okamejei kenojei | reverse complement strand
GGGGGGGGGGGGGGGGGGGGGGGGGGGGGGGGGGGGAAAATCTCTCTCTCTCTCCCTCTCACAAAACACCCTGTCTCTATCCTCCCCCATCTCTCTCTCCACCTCCCCATCTCCTCTCACCTCTCCCCTCCATCTCCCCCCTCCTCTCCCCCGTCTCGCCCCATCTCTCCTGTCTCTCTTCCCCTCACTCTCACCACCACACTCTCACTCCACCCTGTATTCTCTCCCCAATCTCATCTCTCTCTCCGTTTCTCCCATCTCTAATCTCCCCCTCTCTAACTCGCCCTTATCCGCCTCTCTCTCTTCTATCTCTCTCCTCTCTCGCATTCTCTCTCCCGTTTTACTCTCTCCCCAATTCTCCCTCCCTCTACTCTCCCCTCTCTCTCGTCCTCGCTCCCTCTCTCTCTTCCCTCCTCTCTCTCACCCACTCTCATCACCCACTCTCAGCCTCTCCCCCCTCTCTCATCTTTCTTTCTCTTCATCTCTCCTCTCCCCCGCTCTCTGTCCCCCAATCTCTCCCCCTCTCTCCTCTTTCTTCCTTTCCCTCCTCCCCTCTCTACCTCCCTCCCCCCACTCTCTACACTCTCTCTCCCTCTCTCATTCCCGCCTCCTCCCCATTCTCTCTCTCTCCCTCTCTCAGCTTCTATCACCCCCCCCGGTCCCTCGCTCTCTCTCTCACCCTCTCTCCCCCTCAAGTCAAAGTCAAGTCAAAAGAGTTTATTGTCGTGAGTCCCTGACCAGGACAATTGACATTCTTTCATCATAGCAACAACAAAACATGGTAGGCATTCACTACAGGATAAATACTTAAATACACACATATAGATTAATAAATAAATAAGTGCAATATAGCAGATGGAGGGGTATTAAATGTTCAGAGTTTTTTGTCCGACCAGGTTAATAGCCTGATGGGGCGGTGGGGAGTTAGCTATTCCTGAAACCTGGTCGTTGCAGTTCTCAGGCTCCTGTACCTTTTCTACCCGAAGGTAGCCAGGGAGATTGAGTTGTGCCAGGTGGTGTGGGTCCTTGATGATGCTAGCCAGCCTTTTGAGCAGCGACTGCGTAAATCCCCTCAATGGAAGGAAGGGGTCAGAGCCGAGACGACTAGCAGTGTTTACTACTTTTTGTAGTCTTTTCTCCTACCAGGGCGCCTCAAGTTGCTGAACCAAGCCACCGATGCAACCGTCAGCAAGCTCTCTACTGTGCACTTGTAGAAGTTTTAGAGAGAGTCCTCCATACAAGTCCGACTCTCCGTAATCTTCTCAGAAGTAGAGGCGCTGATGAGCTTTCTTAATAATTGCTTCTGTGTTTCTCGGACCAGGAAAGATCTTCACAGATGTGCACGCCCAGAATTTTGAAGCTCTTTGCCCTTTCAACGATCGACCCGTTGATATAAAACAAGGACTGTGGTCCCCATCCTACTCCTTCCAAAGTCCAAACATTTCCTGTTTGCTAGTGTTGAGGGCCAGGTTATTTGCTGGCACCATATGGACAGTTCGTCTCGATCTCTCTTACTGTACTCCGACTCATGCCCATCAGTGGATACGTCCCACTACAGTGGTGTCGTCAGCGAACTTGATGATGGAGTGTCGCACTGTGACCCGGCTACGCAGTCCGTGAGTATAGAGTGAGTACAGCAGGGGGCGAGCACGCAGCCTTGAGGTGCTCCCGTGCTGATGTAATCGAGTCTGACACATTTCCACCAATACAAACAGACTGTTGTCTGTGAATGAGGAATGTCGAAGGATCCAATTGCAGAGGGAGCGCAGCAGACCCCCAGTTCTGGTCGAGTTTGGTGACCAGCTTGGAGGGGATGATTGTGTTAAATGCCGAGCCTGTAGTCAATGAATTACAGCTTGACATAATGAGTTTTTGTGTGTCCAGAGTGGTCCAGAGCGGAGTGGAGGCCAACGAGATCGCGTCCACACGTTGATCTGTTCTGGCGGTAAGCGAACTGCAGGGGGTCCAGGTTTTTGTCGAGGTAGGAGTTGATGTGCCCCCATGTCAACCTCTCAAAGCACTATTCATCACCACAGGCGTTAGTGCCACAGGTCGATAGTCATAGAGGCACGTCACCTGCTCTCATGGCAACCGTAATTATTTGATAGCCTTTTTTGAGGCAGTTGGGAACCTCAGACCTCAGAAAGTGACAGGTTGAAAATGTCCGTAAAAACTCCAGCCTGTTTGGTCCGCACAGGTTTTTAAAACACGACCAGGTATGTCCCTATCATGTTTCCGAACAGCTTTTCGAGGTTCACACCCTCTGAAGGATTTCCGACGTCGCCTCCTGTGACTGTGACTGAAAATACCACCACAGCGAATGGGCTCGGGATGGGCACACGATGATGCTCCCTAATCAAAGCGTGCGTCTAAAATGCATTGAGCCTCATCAGGGAGTGATGTATACCGCCGACATCCGGCGCTTCTCCTGTATCGCCTTTGTAGGAGGCGATTGCCATTCGGTCCCTACCAACAGCTGCCGAACATCTCTCATCCTCAGCTTGGAGCAGAACTCCCCATTATTGGCCTTTTATGGCCCTTACCAAGGTCGTTATCTGGTAAATACTCTCTCTTTCACTCCCCTCTCTCTCCCCATCTGCTCTCTGTCCTCCTCTCTCTTCCCCATCTCTACCCCACCCTCTCTCTCTATCTCTCTTCCCTCTCTCTCTAATCTCTTCCCCCACTCCTCTCTCAGAACCCTCTCTCTCCCTCTCTCTTCCCTCTCACACCTACCTCTCTCCCTCTCTTCCCCCTCTCTTTTCAATCTCCTTCCCCCTCCTCTCTCCCCTCCATCTCTCTCTCCTTCCTCTCTTCTCTACATATCTATCCCCCTCTTTCCCCCCCTTTCTTCTCTCACCCACTATTCCCCTGTATCACCTCTCTCCGTTTCTCCTCTTCCTCTCTCTCTTCTATCTCTCTCTCCCCCTTATCTTCTCCCTACTCTCTCGCCTCGTCACTCTCCTCTTCCGCTTTCTCCCTCACCATTTTCCTCCCTGCCCCCCTCCCTTTCTCCCTCTCTCTCTCTCCCCCCATCTCCCTCTCTCCCCCTTCTCAATCCCCAATCCCCCTCTCCCCCTCTCTCTCTTTCTCCCTCTCGGCCCCTCTCTCTCTTCCCCTCTCTGCCCCCCCCCCCCTCTCTCTCCTCTCTCTCGCTCCCCTCTCGCTCTCCCCTTTCTCTCTCATCCCTCTCTCTTGCCCTTTCCCATCACTCTCTCTCTCTCTCTCTCTCTCTCTCGAGCTTTTTTTATGTTTCAAAAACTTTATTTGACACAATCATATAATACAACACATCAAACCATAATCAAAAATTGCACGATATAAAAAAACATTATAGTACAACAATACAATCATTGTTCACAATACTCTGAACCCCACGCGGTGACCAGCGCCCACGGAAGGCCTCCAGAGTCCCCGTGGACACCGCATGTTACCACTCCAGGGACACATGTGCACGGACGTAGGCCCGGAAAAGGGGCAGGCAGCCGACTATAGCCTGACCATCGACCGCCCGCTGCCTGGACCCACGAATGGTCATCTTGGCCAGGCCCAGGAGCAAACCGACAGGGAATAAACCTAGCAATTATAGACCTATTAGTTTGACGTCAGTTGGTGGGCAAATTAATGGAAAGGATACTTAGAGATAAATATATATAAGCATCTGGATAAAGCCGGGTCTGATCAGGAACAGTCAACATGGATTTGTGCCTGGAAGGTCATGTTTGACAAACCTTCTTGAATTTTTTGAAGCGGGGTAACTAGGGAAATTGATGAGGGTTAAAGCAGTGGATGTGTCTATATGATTTCAGTAAGGCCTTTGACAAGGAGTTCCCATGGAAGGTTTGGTTCAGAAGGTTCAATCTTTGGGTGTTTAATGGCGGAGTAGCAAGATGGATTCAACAGTGGCTGAATGGGAGATGTCAGAGAGTAATGGTGGATGGCTGTTTGTCAGGTTGGAAGCCGGTGACCATGGGGTGCCTCAGGGATCTGTGTTGGGTCCACTGTTGTTTGTCATTGTACATCAATGATCTGGATGATGGGGTGGAAAATTGGATCAGTAAGTATGCAGATGATACTAGGATAGGTGGTATTGTGGATTAATGAAGTAGATTTCTCAAAGTCTACAGAGAGATTTGGGCCATTTGGAAAAGTGGGCTGAAGATGGCAGATGGAGTTTAATGCTGATAAGTGTGAAGTGCTTACATTCTTGGCAGGACAAATCAAAATAGGACCGTACGTGGTAAATGGTAAGGGAATTGATGAATGCTGTGGAACAGAGGGATCTAGGAATAACTGTGCATAGTTCCCTGAAGGTGGAATCGCATGTAGATAGGGTGGTAAAAGAAAGCCTTTGGTGTGCTGTGCCTTTATAAATCAGAGCATTGAATATAGGAGTAGGGAAGTAATTTAAAAATTGTACAAGGCATTGGTAAGACCAATTCTGGAGTATGGTGTACAATTTTGGTCGCCTAGTTATAGGAAGGATGTCAACAAAATAGAGAGAGTACAGAGGAGATTTACTAGAATATTGCCAGGGTTCCAGCAACTATGTTACAGAGAAGGTTGAAACAAGTTAGGTCTTTATTTCTTTGGAGCGCAGAAGGTTAAGGGGGACTTGATTGAGGTCTTTAAAATGATGAAAGGGATAGACCAGAGTTGACGTGGATAAGTTTTTCCCATTGATGGTAGGGAAGATTCAAACAAGAGGGCATGACATGAGAATTAAGGGACAAAAGTTTAGGGTAACGTTGAGGGGGAACTTCTTTACTCAGAGGGTGGTGGCTGTGTGGAATGAGCTTCCAGCAAGAGGTGGTGGAGGGCAAGGATCGATTTTAACATTTTAAAAAAGTAAAGTGATAGGTATATGGACGTGAAGGGAATGGAGGGGTATGGTTGAGGCAGGTAGATGGGACTAGGGGGGAAAACAAATGGTCGGCACGGACTGGAATGGCCGAGAGGGCCTGTCTCCGTGCTGTAATTGTTATATGGTTTTATATGGAAGTCCACCCCCTCCCACTCGGCTCTCCCCACCCAACACCCCTGCCTTGTGTCCGAACACTAGAATCGTGGGACTAAAATGCAACCAGAACTTGAGGAACAACCCCTTCAGATATTGGTACAGGGGCAGTAGCCTCTCACACTCCATACACACGTGGAACACTGTCTCTTGCTCGCCGCAGAAAATACATGCGGCAGACGATCCCGTGAAACCGACTCAAATTGTTTATTACAAACCACCGCTCTGTGCAACACTCTCCACCCAGGTCCCCAATGTAAAGGGGAACAACTCGCTTATAGAAGACCCCCACTGGGGACCTCCCCCGCCTTCAGGTGGTAACACATGTCGCCATGGTGTGTCGGGACGGGAGACGAAGGAAAAGGAGGTGCAGAATGTGCAGGAGCATCCTGTACAGTGTGCGTCCCTCTTCGCATCACGAAATGGCATGCTGGTCATCTCAGAAAGGCGGCTCAGATTGTGTGGAACCGGTACCCGAGAAATATCCCGGATCCTAGGCCCGATGAGCAGACGGAGCGGGGGTAAGCTCTATCAGAACCACTCTAGGCACTACTCGCCTCTCCTCGACACCCGCCATGACAGGGTGAGGACCGGCCACTCCCGCAGCCACGACAAACCCCCTCCCCTCGTGGAGCAACACGCTGGCTGAAAACAACCAAATTCCTCACTCTTAGCACATCCCGGTAGAAGACAGACAAACCCCTTAGGGCGGGTCGACTGATACCCGCCACCGGGAGCCGTAAGACCCCCCTTAGACAACGACCCCGACGGAAATAATACGTGGCCAGAGCGTGCCATCTGGGTGGGTTCTCTATGTAACATGTACCTCCGCAGAGTCCTGAGGCGAGAGAGCTGCCACCTGGGTACGCACACATACCCAAGGACTGGCCGCCCTTCTCTAACGGGAGACTCAGGACCGCCGCGGAAACCCAGTGCTTCCTATTTCCCCAAAAGAAATCTACCAGCTTCTTCTGTACAGCAGTTGCAAAGATAGAGGGCAGGACAAGAGTAGCCAGCCGGTACAATAACATGGAGGCCACCAGCTGGTTTATGACCAGCACCCTCCCACGAAAGGAAAGAACTCCAAGCAGGCCTGACCAGCGCCCCAGCCGGGCGGCCACTTTCGTCTCCAACTCCCGCCAGTTTGCCGGCCAAGCATCCTCAGTGGGACTCAGGTACACCCCCAGATAGAGGAGGTGCGTGGTACTCCACACAAACATTACCATCTCCTCTGGCAGGGAGTCTACCTGTCACTCACCCACTAAAAGTCAAGAACACTTACTCCAGTTAATCCTAGCAGAAGATGCAGCCGAGAAAATCTCCTGGCAGTCACGCATCCTCCGCAGGTCACCAGGATCAGTGAGCATAAGGAGTACATCATCGCATACCCGAAAGAACCACCTCCACCCGGGTCAGGTAGTGCCAGGCTGTCAACCTCCTCCGCAGAAGACACAGGAACGGCTCCACACAGACCGAGTATAACTGACCCGACATGGGGTACCCCTGACGGACCCCCCTCCCAAAATGAAAAGGAGACAACAATGCACCATTAACCTTCACAAGGCACTCCACTGCAGTGTACAAAATCCGGACCCGGGCACGAAATGCGGCCCAAACCCAAACGCTTGCAACGTCCCGAAAGGTATTCATGTTCCACCCTATCAAAAGCCTTCTCCTGATCAAGAGACAGAAAAGCAGCTGACTGACCATTGCCCTGGGCTAGATGAATCAGGTCCCTTACCAGGTGGATGTTATCCTGAATGGACCGGCCAGGGACTGTATAGGACTGGTCAGGATGAATCAGTTGAGACAGCACGGAGCCCAGGCGATTTGCCATTGCCCGTGCAAAAACTTTATACTCTGTGCATAGGAGAGAGACCGGGAGCCAATTCTTCAACAAGCGGAGTTCGCCCTTCTTGGGCAGCAGGACAACAACTGCCCTACGCCACGAGAGGGGCATCTCCCCGGTCGCCAGGCTCTCCCCAGAACCAACATGTAATCTCCACCAAGGACATCCAGAAAGCTCTAACAAACTCTACCGTCAGCCCATCCATCCCAGGGACTTACCGCTCCTGAGCTGATGCAGGGCACGAGTCAACTCCTCCAAAGATAAGGGGCCATCAAGAAGATCTGCCACCCCCCCTATCTACAGTCGGTAGACCCTCCCACAGATCTCGCTGAGCCTCCCTGTTGAATCCATCCGCAGAGAACAGGGACCCATAAAAGGACCTGACCAAGGCACTGATCCTCTCTGGATAAGTGACAGAGGAGCCGTCGTCTGCGAGCAGCTCCACGAGCTGTTTGCGAGCTCCCGCCCCTTCTCCAGAGAGAAAAAGAAAGGCGAAGCTCGGTCCAGATCGTGCAGCATCTGGACCCGTGACCTCACGTAAGCGCCTCGGGACCGCTCAAGCAGCAGGCTCCTCAAAGCTTCCTTCTTCATCTGAAATCTCTCCCCATTCGCAGGAGTCTTCACCAAAACCGACCCAGACGAGACTCTGCGTCCAGTATCTCCCTCTCAAACCTCTCGACCGCTGAGTCCTGCCTTCCGGTCGACCCCCACGTATAATCCTTACAAAAGAGGACGGATGTGAGCTTTCCCCACATCCCACCACTGCCTAAGGGAAGAGAAGCACTCTGCCTCTCTCTCCACTTCCCCCAAAACCGACTGAATGCTTCCCGGAAACACCGATCCACCAGCAGCCTGTTGTTAAAGTGCCAGTACGCGGACCCAGCCCGAGCGCGCGCTGGATTGAAATCCACACGCACCTGACAGTGGTCCGAGCACGGCACCAGCCGCATTGATGCCGCCGAGACACGGGAAACAAACGCTCGGGAAATATATATTCGATCAATGCGGGAACCACCACCCTCAGACCTCCGTGAAAAAGCAGTGGAATCCGGGTGGAGGTTCCGCCAGGCATCAACCAACTCAAAGGAGTCAATCAACCCTCTCAGCTTCTTCGCTACAGCAGGGGCACACTGAGTACCAGAACAGTCTCGCGCCTCAAGTGTGCAATTAAAATCCCCACCAAGGAAGACACACTCTCCCCTATCAATTGTGCTCAACAGAGCAGTCACCTCCTGAAGTAGGCCGGCCTGCATTGTGCCGGAGCTAGGGGCATACACGTTAATGAAATGCAAAGGCATGCCATCCAGGCTCACGGCCAGATGGAGCAAACGTCCTGGCACAAAAAACTTCCTGCACTTTTAAAACATTTGGCAGAAAAATTTTGGCGCCAAACAGAAAGGCCACCCCACTCGAGTTCGAGCTGAGATGGCTCATGTAGACCCCCCCCTTCCCACTCCAGTCGCCAGGTGGGTTCATCACTAACAACGGTATGCATCTCTTGCAGAAAACACACCGCAAATTTCCCCTCTCTAAGGACTGATAAAAGCTGAAATCTGTGAAAACTCTCTCTACTCCCGTTTAAATTTAATGTAGCCACTGTGAATGTGCAGGCACACTAGATTGAGATCCTCACACTCCGCCTAGACTCTCTCTCTGAGGAACTCCAAAAAGTCTCCAAACTGGCACTTCTCAGAGTCAGGAAGATCGCTGTCCTTGTTGCCAAGGATAGCCTTGAGAGTCTTAATCAAAGCTGGCCAATCCTCCCACCGTTTTTTTGCAGCATCCTTTTTTGTTCTGATGGTATGACTTGTTTTTAGGAACTCTCGCACTTCACAGATAACTGTTGCATGATACACGGCCTTGGAGTCTGGGCACTCGGCCAACCCACTCGCACCTGAAACAACAAGCTTACCAGTGCAGCTCCCAGGGTCGTTATCAAAAATCGAAAGACCAGAACTCTCTGAAAGTTCACTAATCCCTCTACACAAACTGGCCCCATCACTCCTCCCCCTCCTCCGGCATGCCACCACCCCCCAGGATCAATGCCAGGGAAGGGTCCCGACACCCCTGACCGCAACAAGCAGCCCACTGACTGGCTGGGCTCCTGCCCTCTCCCACTCTCCCATCACCCTCCACGTTCTCGGCCTGGGGAAGAAAAAACAAGAGGCACCCCCAGGGCCTGTGGTACACTGGCACCCTCTGAAACTGAAAGAGGATCACGACCCGAAACAGCCCCGACCTCCACAGCACCGAGAGTACCCTCTCCACAGGCAACACTCAGAGAATCTCCTCTTGCGTTTAAACTCTCCCCTGCCGACTCAGCCGGAGAGGCAGCACATCCCCCAGCACCTCCATTGGCTCTGATAAGGAGCACAGACTGGTACACCAATGTCCCTGAACCTCCCCCTTCGGGCTGACTCTGCTCATCCCCCGTCTCAGGGGGCACACTACCAGAGGAGCTAACCCCATCATCTGGCGTGCCAACACCCTCAGTAGGTCTCTGAAACGAGGGGACCTCCTCCGACCCAGAGGACAAACACCCAGGGGAGCTAACCTCAACACCCGATGAGATAACTCCCTCAGAGGGCCCCTGAAACAAAGGGGCATCCTCCCGCTCCGAGGACACACCACCAGAGGAGTCAACCGCAGCACATGGTCTTATAATACTCGCGGAAGATCCCTGAAATAGAGGCCCAACCTCCGACCCGGAGGACACCTGTTCAAGACCACCAACCACATCAGTGGTGGAAGGTCTGGAGAAAGACATCCCCCTAACTTTGGACCCACGCCCTTGCTCTTCCTCGCCAGGCACTAACCTCCTTTTTGTCCCGCTAGCATGTGGCAGTACGGTGACCTCCATAACAGAAGTGTCTTCGGCCTCCACACTATCCCCAGCCACTTTACCACCCACACGTTTTTGCTTCCCTGCCCCCGTCTGAACCACCTCAGCTCCTTGCTGGGCCACGACAGGTGCAAACTGCACCTCACTGGAGCTGACAGGAGCCCCTTGGGTGGTATCAGAACACGGCAGGTACACACCCGATCCCGTTTGACTCGCTCGGGCGGACTTTTCCTTCTTCTTCCTCTGCTTCTCCCAATTGCCCCACTCCTCACCCCCCTCCCCCTGTGCCCCGCCTTCAGCCGCCACCACAGGTTCAAGACATGGGGGGCGGGGGCTATCGCTACCCCGGGTCCCCAAGGCAGAACCTGCAGGCCCAGATGGGCTATTACTGCCGCCCTGGATCACCGAGGCAGAGCTGGCAGCCCTAGCCGGGTCAGCAGTACCACCCCGCGCCACTGAGGTTTGACGAGCCACGCCGGATGGGCCAGCAATGCATCCCTGCGCCTCCGGAGATGTCCAAATTCGCTGCACGCATGACGCCGTGCCTTTCCCCAACTCCAACGCATGGTTCTAGGGAGACCCCTATACTCCACCTCGAAACTCCCCTCAGCGCCTTCCCCCTCACCCACCTTCATGAACACCCTCCTCTTGAAACTGAAGACCCCTTTTTCCTCTGGGTCCCCCCCAGGGTGCATGAGCCTAAAGCACTTAGACCGCACCTCCCCAAACTTAGACAGGTGTGGAATAAGTGATGTGTCCGGAATACATGTAGGGCAACTCCGCAGGAGAACCGGTCTCATCCTGGATACCCACGGATCCACCTGTATGTGGACCCCCCTCACTGAAACCCCCAGCTCCAATGCTCGGCCACACCCTCCCGGGTCTTTAGTATCACCTCCACCTTTCCTCTTTCGAGCTCCCCTCCCAAGAAGTTCATTCAAGGCCTTTGTAATGTCTCCCCTGGACATCATAGGCCCAGTTTGAACCGAGATACCAAAACCGTCCCAATCCAAGTCAACATGAGGCTCATGCTCAGATGGCCTCGTACCCGCCACTGTTGCCACTGCTGCGTAGGTCTGGACCTTCGGCCGCGCCCCAGCCATCGCCATCCTGACAGAGGCACAAACCAGCTCCAGGCACCCCAGCAGCTCAGCTCCAAGTTAAGTTCCAGAGACAGTCACAGTCAAAGACAGGCAGCAGAAAGCAGAAACCTCCAGCTGAAGCAGGAAAGTCCCCAAGTTCGTCCACAGCCGAGAGCAGCTTTGGGAAGCTCTATCCCAGTCAGGCCAGAAGAAAAAGTACCTTCTTCACATTAAGCCAGGCAGCCGCACTGTGCAAAATGACTTTAGGGCAGAGAAACGGTGCAAAAAAGACAAAGACACCGAAATCTTCATACCCTCGATCTCCAGGCACTCTTGGCAGTCCGCCAACGACAACCGCACCCTCGACAATGTAGAGAAAACTCAGGAATTTTCTCACTGGTAGAGGATCCTTAGACCAAAGGAAAGTTTCAACAGTCCAACGATAAGTTAAACTATCCTTCAGCAGTCCAACGATAAGTTAAACTATCCTTCTCCAACAGCAAAATCCTTGAAAGGCTGCTTCAATCCTTCTCAACTGCAGAGCTGAGAAGAAAGCATGACCTCTCTCTCTCTCTCTCTCTCTCTCTCTCTCTCTCTCTCCCCCTCTCTCTCTCCCCCTCTCTACCGTCTCTTTTCCCCCTCTCTCTCTCCTCTCTATCACCCTCTCTCTCTCACCCCATCATTCTCTCCCCCTCTCCTTCTCTCTCTACCCCCCTCACCCCTCTCTCTCCCCTCTATCTCTCTCCCCCTCTCTCCCCCCACTATCGTCTATATTGTTTATTGACTTTCCATTTTACTTCGGAGTAATGTGAGTGACTACGTGAAGAAGCCCCGCCAGGCGCATGTGCGTCATTACATCCGCGCATGTCGCACTGAACAGGCTGGAGGGCACAGCTCCACCAGCGGCTAAGTAGGAACTTCTAAGGTAAGTGTTTTTACAAACTTTCCTTAGAAGTATTTCCATTCCGTAAAGCTGGCTCGAGCAGTCAGTAGGAGTGGGCAGTTGGAGCTGTTATTTCTGAAGTTCCGTCTTAGCGTGGGTCCAGGGATTTACCAATTTGATCGGGTCGGGAGATAAGCGAGGCAACGCCGGTTCCGATGCCGGGTGCCGTTTTACCGGCAGCAGTTCAAATAGCCCACTAGGTTTCCACACTAGCTCCATTCACAAAAGGCAGGCCAACTGGAGTTTGCTTCAGAATGAGCCTGGTCCATCTGTCTATTTTCAAGGGTGCTAGCAGACTGAGGCTGCTCCTAGCCATGAAAAGGCAAATATAAAGTCACAGACCTGGGTTCTCTGACAACAATGATGACTCTTCTCCTGATCATACAAGACTGTGGGGGAGGTTGGGAACATGCAGCTGATGCTCCAACCTTCATTACATAAGGGTCCAAGGGCCAGTAATGTCCAAGAGGGCCATACCAAGTCCAACATATATGGGGTTCATATATTGGGGTTCCTTCCAGTGCCTTGTTTAGGACTGGAGGATGCCTCCCTACTATATGATTTGGGAGAAGCGGCCAGTTTGCAGCTGTCCCTGATGCTGGTGTCCCTGCTTATGTGCAAACACCAGCGCGCACAAGAGCCACGCTCCGGGTATCTCGGAAATGGCACTGAGTTGCTAGTCCGGAGGGGGCTGGTGAGTCAATGGAACAATCCCTTGCCAGCGGTATCAATTATGTAGCACCTCACCAGCTCCAGCAAGATATGATGCAAGTGACTGCAAACAAATATGAGACACCTGTTTAATGTGCATTACTGAAAGTGCCTATGGTGACCCAGGTTCTGGGCACCCATGAGTCCTTCTTTGACGGGACAGGAGGTTTGGTGTTAACACGTCTTCCAACTGGTGGCTGCAGCAATTACTACATTTGGCACTATGGCCCAAGGGACAATCATTCCTCAAACTCACAACAGATATGTTGGGTATTTTATGCAATGCATTTTTCAGGAAATTGCATCAGGGAATATCACCATCAGGCCAACAATAAACCAAAAATTTGGTACTCTTTGTAGGGCGACTGCTGTACAAACGCCTGAAATATGGTTTGGAACGGACCTTGTCATGAACATTCGGGAAATTCATGATGAGGCCAAAGCAATTGGCTTCATGTAGTCAAGCATTTTGTGGCCACCTATTCGCATTCCTTGGTTAATACTGAAAGTCACATCCAGGGGCTGAGTTCAGCAGGGGCAGGCCAGTGGGGCAACGAGGGTACCCACCGAGACAGACCGGGTACAATCCCGTATGAGCAGACAACAGCTTTACAGGTCAACTGTAGAGGTACAGGGACTTTTCTTAACGATAAAGTACTGGTGGCCAATATCCTATTGGAGGTTGATTACAAATGTTTTCTAATGAATGATGCTGTATAATGTATGATATGTTATACCAAATACTTTCTCATGTCTCCCATTAAGTTTATCTCAGGGATAGATCCATCTCAACAGCACAAGCCTAATAGAATGTGGGTGTTTTCTGCTCCAGTCTGAACATATAGAGATAATGGTCATTCATAAAGGCATTACTCATCCTCCACAATTGTTTCTAATATTTCCCCAGATCACAAAAAGATGGGTGTTGTAGAGTAATTTTCGTCCTCAATTACTTAAATTCGTTACTGCTTAACACCTGCTATGACAGGGCTGTTATGTGGCAACTATTGGTTTGCAAGATGTGTATTATTCACTGCCAATTCATGCTCATTATCGCAGGTACTTGAAATTTAATTGGATGGCACAGCTGTGGCAATACAAAGCATTGACTCCTGGATTAAGTTCAGCACCCAGGCTATTTATTAAATTGTTAAAACCTGTGCTGGGGATATTCAGCCCATCATCACATTGTAATGGGTTATTTAGCTGATATCTTAATTATCAGCAACACTAATGAGTCAGCTGAAGAATCGGTGCTTGAGTCATTAGGGGTTGCTCCATCCAACTAAGTTCAAGTTACAGCCAACCCAAAATATTGAGTATTTGGGGTTTCTTATTAATTCCGTTGCTATAACAGTAACATTGCCAACAGCCAAGGTTGTCGATGATTATGATGTCTGTACTTGCCTCCCACAAATCTTTATCTTTCCATCCAAGAAGATGCTACGGTCATTGGTAAATGGGGAGCAGGTTCCTGCAGTACATTCGGGCCTTTGCATTATCAACATTTGCAGAGAGCACGTGAACTAGCACTAAAATCGATGCAGGCCATTTTCATCGGGTTCACCGGTTACCAACCACAGCTCTCGCAGAATCCAGTGGTGCATTGTTAATGTTCATCTAGCTACCAATAACATTTTGGGTACTAGACTCTTCCCTAATCTTCCAGACTGATGTCAGTGCTCTCGGATGGGGGGCTACGGACACCGAGTCTAGCTGTGGGGGTAGCTGGCATGAACACAAAGGGTTGATTCGCCACACACACGGGATAAATTATTTCGCATTATTGGGGCATTTTATGGGTAAAGGCATATTGCTCCTCAAAGAAGAATTTACACATTCAACTCCAGATTAATAACACCACAGCAGTGGCATATATTAATCATATGGGAGGAGCATGATCAGTATCATGTGTTAACTGGGTACCGTCATGTGGCATTGGTGCATGTCAAGGCATATCTGCGTTTCAGCCATTTATTCACCACCTATAGCTAATGTGGCGGCCGACCATAGGTCGCGTACGTTTCATGCCAATGTAGAGTGGATGTTGAATTCTAAACTTGTAAATTGTAACAATTGTCACTCGATTTGGGTTGCCAGCCATTGATCTGTTCCATCCAGATTACATCACCAGTTGCCTAAATATGTTTCATGGGAGCCAGATCCGGATGCAGTTACCGTGGATCAGTCTCGTTACATTGGGGGCACTAAGATTTTATGCAATTCCTCCATTTTTTCATCCTGAACAGTCTCACCACAATAGAGCGAGACTCCGCCACAGGTGTTTTGGTGGTCCCAGATTGGCCAACACAACCATGGTTACCTTTCGTGTTTTCAATGATGGTTCAGTCATTGATGATGATTCCCAGCTGCAGTAATTTCTTGGTGCATCCGGTTACAGGATAAAGTCACCTTTTCCATGACCGTATTAATTGTTGGTCTGCAGGTTCTGACCAGAAATTTCCAAGGACTTGGATGGTCGAACAGGGCCATGGTGGGTTTCACTGCAGGCTAGCGAAATAGCACTCAAAAAACAATATATGGTTCACATAAAGAAATGGGAACTGTTTCTGTGTATAATCTTATATGTCTTATCATAATGCAAGCATATGTGATGTGTTGGAGTTCCTTGCTAAGTTGCATTTTGATGAGCACCTGCGTTATAGTGACATTACCAGCGCTCGGAGTGCGTTGTCCTCTTATTGCGGGCAGTCTTCAGAACAACATCCTAGCGGGTCTCATCCGTTAGTATCACCCGATTTATGAGGAATTTTTAATAAAAACCCTCCGAAACCTCGCTATACAGAAACTGGGACATCACTCCTGTTCTCACAATGTTTTCGGCAATGGGCTCCAATTACTTCATTATTTACGCAGAAGATTAACTCTTGCTGTGTTATGCTAATAGCGCTGGTTTTAGCACAACATGTAACAACATACAATTCTTACGAATACCTTGTATGCATTTTGTCTGTCAATGACATTAACTTCTATGTTTATGATGTAATCAAACAAAGCAGGCCCGGTCTGGCTGGAATCAAGGTGACGTTTAAAGCCTATCTTGTTGACCAAATGTTATATGTAGTTACGCCATATAACTTAAGCAAATATATTAGGGTTAGGGTTAGAGTTAGGGTTACGATTAGGGTTCGGGTTAGGGTTAGGGTTAGGATTAGGGTTTAGGGTTAGGGTTAGGGTTAGGGTATTAGGGTTAGGTTGTGATTTATCGGACAGTGGGACAACATGCCCTCTGGTGCTTGTTGATCTCCCCCTGGGGATTCCTTTTCACTATGTACTGTCACTTGGTATTTGGCCCACGGTTTCATCACTCTTGTCCAAATCTATTTGCCTTACACTTGCCCTTCCATCGATTTGTGGGAGTCAGTCTGGATCCACCCTAGGTTTGAGCTTATGCTAGATTTAGGCCATTGGGCTCTTTCGTCTGTAGAGCTTCTATCCATAGCCTCTCTGCTCTTTTCCGTCTCCCTGTTGTCCAATTTATGTTTGTTTTCCAGGCCCATGATCTCTAGGGACTGGATTCCATGTTGCTGGAAGTGTCTGCTAATGGGTATGGATTGGTTCCCCCTTCTGATGTTGCTGAGGTGTCCTGTCAGTCTGACTCTGATGCTGTTACCTGTTTCGCCTATGTACAGTAGGTTACACTCTTTACATCTAATTGCATACACCACATTCTTTTGCTCACAGGTTATCCTCTGTGCTATCTGGCGTCTCTTCCCTGTTACCCTGTTCTCTATATTTTTTGGCTATTACTAAGTGGGTGCAGGCTCCACACCGTCTCTGCCCACAGTCTGGGTCTGTGTGTAGACTTGTACTGACCAGGAGGTCCTTCAGATTTTTAGCCCTCTTGAATGCTGACATTACCTTGTACCCCTTTAGTGTGGCAAATCCCCTTTGGAATTGTTCAAAACGGCCCTTGACTATTTAGTGGGCCTGGACAGCCATGTTGCCATATCTTGTTATTAGTGGTAAAGTCAACGTGGTCCCTGGCCGAGGTCTGGGTGCTTGTATGCTTTTTAGAAAATCTGACTTGATGTGTCTTAATTTCCGTTTGCAGTAACCCCTCTGTCTGAGGGCGGTGAAGAGGGTGCTTGTGCCTGGTTGAAGTCCTCCTCCCTAGTACATATACGGTGGAAGCGGGTCAGTTGTGACTTAACGATTCCCCTGAAGGTGTGTTTTGGGTGGTGGCTTGCGGTGTGTAGGAGGGTGTGGGTGTCTGTGGGTTTGAAAAAGACTTTGGTAGCTAGTTTATGGTCCTGGTTATCTGATGGTAGTTTAAAGACAGTGGTGTCAAGGAAGTCACACCCTCTCCTGGCTGGTCATGGCCTTTACCTTGATGGAAGGGTGGTGGGCATTGAGTATGTCAATAAATTCCTCTAATTCCCCTTCTGAGTGTGTCCACACTCCCCAAATGTCATCTAGGAATCTATAGTAGCACATTGGACGCTTCGGACATTTGTGGAAAACTGTCTCCATTCTGCCATGTATATGTTGGCATACGCTGGGGCAAACTTCTTCCCCATTGCTGTCCCTTTGACCTTGTAAATAGAACTCCCCGTTAAATTCAAAGTCATTCTTAGTCAACCCAGCTCAAGTAGTTTAACTAGGGCCTCGTCTGGTCTCTCTGGGTCAGGATTTCTCTGTAGGATGTTTTTAACTGCCTGTATCCCCCTGTCTGTCCTCTATGTTTTGTGTATAGGCTTTCCACATCCATGGTGAAGAGTATTGCGTTGGGCGGTATGTTGAGGGAGTTAACTATTCGGGTGAAGTGGTAGGTGTCTTTAATGTAGCTGGGGTGTTGTTGTGCCAGTGGGTTAAGGTAGTGGTCAATGTATTCTGCTACCCCATAGGATTCGCTTACTACAGTCGGACACTATGGGCCTACCTGGCGGTATTTCTCCAGGCACTGTCCATGTGTCTGGGTTTTTGTGTATCTTTGGGAGCATGTAGAATTTCTCTCCCTGGGTTGTTGGTCCTGTTAGGTATTTTACTTGTTTCTCCAGGATGTATCCTGATGTCTTAAGCTCTGCCAAAATTATCCCCTATTTCCTTTTGTGTGTCTTTATTATATGGGCTCATCCTAACTTAGTGTAGTGTTCTATCTTGTTCAGTTGTCTATGTGCCTCAAAGAGGTACTGTTGTCTGTCCATGATGACTATACTGCTCCCCTTGTCTGCTGGTTTGATCACTATCTCATTGTTCTCCCTCAGCTCTATCAAGGCCTGCCTCTCTTTTCTGGTGAGGTTAGACTTATCTTTCGTTGTAGGCATATCCCCAATGGCTGATGCTGTCCTGTTATAAATTCTGTTATCTCTCTAGGAACATCCTCGTCATCTGGGTCCATCCTGTGAGTGGCCTAAAGGGTATAATTTCACCAGGCTCTGGCCACTGAAGTGGTGTATTAACTTAATGGATCGATAAAAATCTGTGTAGGTCACCCTGCACCTGTTCCTTGTGGGATTTGGGAGTAGGGACGAAGGTGAGGCCTCTGTTCAGTACCCTCTTGGGTTTCGGTAAGGGAGAATGTCTTGGAAAGGTTGATGATTGTTTTCCCCAATTGTGGGGCCCTGCCTCTCTTGGCATGGTGTCCCTAACAGTTTAAATGCTTCATCCATTCTCTGATCATGGCTCGGGCTGTGGGTTCTGTCCAGTGGACGTGGTCTGTGACTACTTTAAACTGGCAGGTGGGAATGGTGGGAATGTGTTTCTTGGTCTGTATGTAGTCATTAAGTTGTCTGAGTGTGTCCTGCTCTGGTGTTGGGAGAGACTGGCTGAAGTTGATCATAGGATCCATATGCTGGCATTAGGGAATTTACGACTGGCCATATTCATTAGTGTTTGGAGTTGTTTGATGGCAGTCTGTGGTCTTTGTTCCTGTGATTAATGCCAAAATGAGAGAATGACTTTTTGCGTTTCTGGGCATTGGCTCAATTTGTCAAGGATGGAAGTGGCATGTACACATTTGGCTCCAGGATAGCTGTACAATTGTATGTTATTGTTGGAGAATTTGGGATCCTGGCAATGTTGGAATCTCCAATTATTAAAACAGGCTTGCTGGGTTGTAGTTTCCAGGTAACATGTTTTCTGCTTGTATTGGGGTGTCTCGTTACTTCTGCCAGTCTCTTCCCTCTGCCCCTCTGTGTGTGCTGCTGAAAGTCGTCCTGTGAATTGCTGATTGTGTCTGGAGTCCTCTGCTGCTGCGTGCAGCTACGTGTTGCTCTGACCCTCAGTGCTGGGACCCCGTGTGTTGGAGTGGGAAGGGTTGGTGCGAGGGAAGGGGTTGCAGTACCGGACCTGTTTACCTGTGGCACCGCGGTCGTGACTTCCTGTCCGGCTGTGTCCGTGGTCGGTTGGGTCTCCCCCGGGAGGGTCTGCGCTCGGCCCGTGGTCTCTGGGGGAGAGGGCCGCGGGTGCCCTGGCGTGAGGAGAGGCTCCGGTCGATGAGGGCGGACGCGCTGGGGGATTCGGAGCGCGGGGGGCCGTGTCCAGTCCTGGCGACCCGTTCTCGGCCGCGGACCGGAAGTGGGCCTGGGGCTCGCGTACCGGGGAGGCCGGCTGGTCCTCGCGCCGGTTGCTGCGGTCGCAACACCACGATCTGGGGGCTGGTGGGTGGACGCACCGGGGTGGTGAGGGGGGGGTTATGGGGGCTGGCTGGAAGTGGCCGCGGGGAACTCGGCTCGGGACGGGGACGGGTTAGGGTTAGGGTTAGGGTTAGGGTTAGGGGTTAGGGTTAGGGTTAGGGTTAGGGTGGATTAGGGTTAGGGTTAGGGTTAGGTTGTGATTTATCGGACAGTGGGACAACATGCCCTCTGGTGCTTGTTGATCTCCCCCTGGGGATTCCTTTTCACTATGTACTGTCACTTGGTATTGGCCCACGGTTTCATCACTCTTGTCCAAATCTATTTGCCTTACACTTGCCCTTCCATCGATTTGTGGGAGTCAGTCTGGATCCACCCTAGGTTTGAGTTTATGCTAGATTTAGGCCATTGGGCTCTTTTCGTCTGTAGAGCTTCTATCCATAGCCTCTCTGCTCTTTTCCGTCTCCCTGTTGTCCAATTTATGTTTGTTTCCAGGCCCATGATCTCTAGGGACTGGATCCCATGTTGCTGGAAGTGTCTGCTAATGGGTATGGATTGGTTCCCCCTTCTGATGTTGCTGAGGTGTCCTGTCAGTCTGACTCTGATGCTGTTACCTGTTTCGCCTATGTACAGTAGGTTACACTCTTTACATCTAATTGCATACACCCACATTCTTTTGCTCACAAGGTTATCCTCTGTGCTATCTGGCGTCTCTTCCCTGTTACCCTGTTCTCTATATTTTTGGCTATTACTAAGTGGGTGCAGGCTCCACACCGTCTCTGCCCACAGTCTGGGTCTGTGTGTAGACTTTGTACTGACCAGGATGTCTTCAGATTTTTAGCCCTCTTGAATGCTGACATTACCTTGTACCCTTTAGTGTGGCAAATCCCCTTTGGAATTGTTCGAAACGGCCCTTGACTATTTTGTGGGCCTGGACAGCCATGTTGCCATATCTTGTTATTAGTGGTAAAGTCAACGTGGTCCCTGGCCGGGGTCTGGGTGCTTGTAATGCTTTTTAGAAAATCTGACTTGATGTGTCTTAATTTCCGTTTGCAGTAACCCCTCTGTCTGAGGGCGGTGAAGAGGGTGCTTGTGGCCTGGTTGAAGTCCCTCCTCCCTAGTACATATACGGTGGAAGCGGGTCGTTGTGACGTAACGATTCCCCTGAAGGTGTGTTTTGGGTGGTGGCTTGCGGTGTGTAGGAGGGTGTGGGTGTCTGTGGGTTTGAAAAGACTTTGGTAGCTAGTTTATGGTCCTGGTTATCTGATGGTAGTTTAAAGACAGTGGTGTCAAGGAAGTCCACCCTCTCCTGGCTGGTCATGGCCTTTACCTTGATGGAAGGGTGGTGGGCATTGAGTATGTCAATAAATTCCTCTAATTCCCCTTCTGAGTGTGTCCACACTCCCCAAATGTCATCTAGGAATCTATAGTAGCACATTGGACGCTTCGGACATTTGTGGAAAACTGTCTCCTCCCATTCTGCCATGTATATGTTGGCATACGCTGGGGCAAACTTCTTCCCCATTGCTGTCCCTTTGACTTGTAAATAGAACTCCCCGTTAAATTCAAAGTCATTCTTAGTCAAACCCAGCTCAAGTAGTTTAACTAGGGGCCTCGTCTGGTCTCTCTGGGTCAGGATTTCTCTGTAGGATGTTTTTAACTGCCTGTATCCCCCTGTCTGTCTCTATGTTTGTGTATAGGCTTTCCACATCCATGGTGAAGAGTATTGCGTTGGGCGGTATGTTGATGGGAGTTAACTATTCGGGTGAAGTGGTAGGTGTCTTTAATGTAGCTGGGGTGTTGTTGTGCCAGTGGGTTAAGGTAGTGGTCAATGTATTCTGCTACCCATATGGGATTCGCTACTACAGTCGGACACTATGGGCCTACCTGGCGGTATTTCCTCCAGGCACTGTCCATGTGTCTGGGTTTTTGTGTATCTTTGGGAGCATGTAGAATTTCCTCGCCCCTGGGTTGTGGTCCTGTTAGGTATTCACTTGTTTCTCCAGGATGTATCCTGATGTCTTAAGCTCTGCCAAAATATCCCCTATTTCCTTTTGTGTGTCTTTATATATGGGCTCATCTAACTTAGTGTAGTGTTCTATCTTGTTCAGTTGTCTATGTGCCTCAAAGAGGTACTGTTGTCTGTCCATGATGACTATACTGCCCCCTTGTCTGCTGGTTTGATCACTAGCTCATTGTTCTCCCTCAGCTCTATCAAGGCCTGCCTCTCTTTTCTCGGTGAGGTTAGACTTATCTTTCGTTGTAGGCATATCCCCAATGGCTGATGCTGTCTCTGTTATAAATTCTGTTATCTCTCTAGGAACATCCTCGTCATCTGGGGTCCATCCTGTGAGTGGCCCTAAAGGGTATAATTTCACCAGGCTCTGCGCCACTGAAGTGGTGTATTAACTTAATGGATCGATAAAATCTGTGTAGGTCACCCTGCACCTGTTCCTTGTGGGATTTGGGAGTAGGGACGAAGGTGAGGCCTCTGTTCAGTACCCTCTCTTGGGTTTTCGGTAAGGGAGAATGTCTTGGAAAGGTTGATGATTGTTTTCCCCAATTGTGGGCCCTGCCTCTCTTGGCATGGTGTCCCTAACAGTTTAAATGCTTCATCCATTCTCTGATCATGGCTCGGGCTGTGGGTTCTGTCCAGTGGACGTGGTCTGTGACTACTTTAAACTGGCAGGTGGGAATGGTGGGAATGTGTTTCTTGGTCTGTATGTAGTCATTAAGTTGTCTGAGTGTGTCCTGCTCTGGTGCTGGGAGAGACTGGCTGAAGTTGATCATAGGGATCCATATGCTGCATTAGGGAATTTACGACTGGCCATATTCATTAGTGTTTGGAGTTGTTTGATGGCAGTCTGTGGTCTTTGTTCCTTGTGATTAATGCCAAATGAGAGAATGACTTTTTGCGTTTCTGGGGCATTGGCTCAATTTGTCAAGGATGGAAGTGGCATGTACACATTTGGCTCCTGGATAGCTGTCCAATTGTATGTTATTGTTGGAGAATTTTGGGATCCTGGCAATGTTGGAATCTCCAATTATTAAAACAGGCTTGCTGGGTTGTAGTTTCCAGGTAACATGTTTCTGCTTTGTATTGGGGGTGTCTCGTTACTTCTGCCAGTCTCTTCCCTTACCCCTCTGTGTGTGCTGCTGAAAGTCGTCCTGTGAATTGCTAATTGTGTCTGGAGTCCTCTGCTGCTGCGTGCAGCTACGTGTTGCTCTGACCCTCAGTGCTGGGACCCCGTGTGTTGGAGTGGGAAGGGGTTGGTGCGAGGGAAGGGTTGCAGTACCGGACCTGTTTACCTGTGGCACCGCGGTCGTGACTTCCTGTCCGGCTGTGTCCGTGGTCGGTTGGGTCTCCCCCCGGGAGGGTCTGCGCTCGGCCCGTGGTCTCTGGGGGAGAGGGCCGCGGGTGCCCTGGCGTGAGGAGAGGCTCCGGTCGATGAGGGCGGACGCGCTGGGGGATTCGGAGCGCGGGGGCCGTGTCCAGTCCTCGGACCCGGTCTCGGCCGCGGACCGGAAGTGGGCCTGGGGCTCGCGGACCGGGGAGGCCGGCTGGTCTCGCGCCGGTTGCTGCGGTCGCAACACCACGATCTGGGGGCTGGTGGGTGGACGCACCGGGGTGGTGGGGGGGGTTATGTCGGGGCTGGCTGGAGCGGAGCCGTGGGCCGCGTGGCCGCGGGGAACAGGGCGGAGGGGAGCGGAGCGGGGCGCGCTCTGGACGGGGACGGGGCGGGTGGTCGCCCATGCAGCGCGGGGTTGGTCGATGTGGTTTTCCTGTGAAATAGTAAACAATTCTTGCGGGATATGTACCGCTACATTAGACGTTACAGTCGCTGACTTGCGAGGCTGGAAATCTCGCAAGCAGTTCTGTTCAGGCCCAGTCTCTGAGGTCAGGTTCATAACACGGTATCTAAGATCCTCCATTCTGATTTTAAATTTATCTCCCAAATTTCTCTTGTTCCAAATTAGGGCCTTGGCGACCGCTTCCTGCACGCGATCTGTAGGCTGGCCCTCCCGGTATTGGTCTTCCAGACATTCCAGACTATTTTGGTAATGTTCAATCAAAATTTGTCGTGTTTGTTTTGCCAGGTTTCAGCATTAGAAGCCAATTTTTTTTAATGTTTCCTGGGTGGGATTTGCTGGTTTTACAAAGTGTGTTAATATCTTGGCCTGCCTCGTGATACCCTTAGGGGGTACGTTCGTTCTTTTAGAACTCCTAGATGGTGCAAAGCCTGGGCCATTTTTTTATAAATAACTCTTACCGCAACTGCAAAGAATCCCTCTGTGGAGATTGATTCTGTGCTGGTTGTGGTTGGTCCATTACTGTTGTTAAAACATCTCCTCTCCCCCTTCCCTCTGCATGTTACAACTCATCTCTGGCTTAGTAGACTATGCTGCAATGCTAATACAGTCAAATCTAAGCAATTATCTCTAGCGTTGTAGGGTTAACACCAAGGTGCTCACCAGTTCTTTGGTTTTTTCCAGCTTGCGGAGACCGCTCGCCGAACTCTTCCCGACTGGGCAAACGATATTCCAGTTTCGCTATCGCTGTAGCTTCATCAGGGAAAGAGATCTAATCCCTAGCCGTTTAGGGTTTTTAAAGGGTAAGTTGATGTTCCTCCCTTTCTGGGTGGAGCTTAGCATGTGTTGGGTCCTAGGACCGGTCACTTTGGTTCGGTTCATCCTGTTCTTTGTTTGAACCGGTCGATCCACTTCTTTTGTTTGTTAGTTGCCAATGTCTCTGGTATCGTGTATCATTTGCTGCTAGTGTTTTCAGACTCTGTTGATCAATAAATGTCCAAAACCCTCTTGTCCACTATCATGTTCTGCAAGTCTTTAAGTTATGTATGTGCTTGCCAACATGTTTCTGGTTTGTGTGGCGCCCAAGGCTCTTCTGGGTAGGGGGTCCTGACTGGGATAGGGGTGGGTATCTTTTGTAGATGTGTCGGGCCTATTCCCTCTGTTTTGTAGCCTGTCTGGTTTACAGCGGAGTTTGGTAGGTTCTTCTTATAGTGGCTGCAAGGGGGGGGTTCTCTGGGTTGTTCGGGGTGTATTTTTTTGGGGTTGTTTGGTGAGGATTCAGTGGGGTCTGCTGTTAGGTTTAGGTTGTAGGGTGGGGGGGGGGTTATCAGTTGTTTGGGGGAATGTTTTTGGGTTGTTCGGGGTGTTTTTGTGTTGATTCAGTGGGGTCTGCTGTTAGGTTTAGGTTGTTAGGGTATGTGGGGGTATTGCCAGTTGTTTGGGGGGAATGTTTTGGGTTGTTCAGCGTGTTTTTTTAGGGTTGTTTGGGGTGATTCAGTGGGGTCTGCTGTTAGGTTTAGGTTGTAGGGTGGGGGGGGGGTTATCAATTGTTTAAGGGGATGTTTTGGGGGTGTTTTTTGGGTTGATTGGGGTGGTTCAGTGGGGTCTGCTGTTAGATGTAGCTGGGGGGTGTTATCTGTTGTTTGGGGGATATGTTTTGTTTGGGGGTGTGTTTGGGTTGATTGGGGTGGTTCAGTGGGGTTCTGTTAGATGTAGCGTGGGGGGTGTTATCTGTTGTTTGGGGGATGTTTTGGGGGTTTGGGGTGTTTTGGGTGATTGGGGTGATTCAGTGGGGTCTGCTGTTAGGTTAGGTTTAGGTTGTTAGGGTGGGGGGGGTTATCAGGGTTGGTTTCGGGGGTTTATGTTTTTGGGGTTTGGGTAGGGTTTTTTGGGTTGATTGGGGTGGTTCAATGGGGTCTGGTTCGGTAGGTAGGGGGGTTAGGTTAGGGTTGAGGGTTAGGGTAGGTTAGGTTTAGGGTTAGGGTTAGGGTTGGGGTTAGGGATTGGGGGGGTTAGTGGGGTTGCTGTTAGGTTTTAGGTTGTTAGGGTTCGGGGGGGGGGTGGTAGGGTAGGGTTCGGGTTGGTTAGGGTTTCAGGGTTAGGGGTATTTTGGGTTGTTTGGGGGTTTTTTGGGTTAGGGTTCAAGGGTCTGCGGTTAGGTTGTAGGGTTAGGTTTAGGGTGGTTAGGGGTTTTTGGGTTATTGGGGGGTTTGAGGGTCTTGTTAGGTTTAGGTTAGGGTGGGGGGGGTTAGTGTTTGGGGGGGTTTTGGGTTAGGGTTCGGGGGTTTTAGGGTTGATTGGGGTTAGTGATTTCAGGTGGGGTCTGCTGTTAGGTTTATGTTGTAGGGGGGGGGGATTGTCAGTTGGATGGGGAATGTTTTGGGTTCGGGGTGTTTTTAGGGTTGTTTGGGGTGATTCCGTGGGGGTCTGTTGTTAGGTTTAGGTTGTAGGGTGGGGGGGGGGGGGTTATTGTCTGTTGTTTGTGGGGATGTTTTGTTTTGTTTAGGGGGGTTTTTGGGTTGATTTGGGGTGGTTCAGTGGGTTCCGCTGTTAGGGTTGTAGGGGGGAGGGGGAGTTAGGGTTTGGGGAGATGTTTATTTTTGGGTTGTTTGGGGTGTCTTTTGGGTTTGGGGGTGATTCCCTGGGGTCTGCAAGGGGTTGGGCTATCCGTGGTTTGGGTTTTGGCCTTGTCCTAGGTTGAGGTTTGTGATTGTCCTGTCTGACCATCATTTGGCTCCCTCTCTGGTTCTCCCTGCCTCCCTACCTATTTTTCGAGTGTCCCTCTCTTCAATCCTATGCTTATTCGAGTCCACTCTCTAGCTTGGTACTGTATTCTCCATCATCCCCCCATTTGGATTGGGTTTCACCTTCCTGACTCCGTTTTGAATCTTTTCTGCGGCCTGCTCCTTCTGCAGTTTTAGATTTGTCCGAGTGATGAAGCCCGTGTCACTGTAAAAGGTTAGGTTGTGATTTATCGGACAGTGGGACAACATGCCCTCTGGTGCTTGTTGATCTCCCCCTGGGGATTCCTTTTCACTATGTACTGTCACTTGGTATTTGGCCCACGGTTTCATCACTCTTGTCCAAATCTATTTGCCTTACACTTGCCCTTCCATCGATTTGTGGGAGTCAGTCTGGATCCACCCTAGGTTTGAGTTTTATGCTAGATTTAGGCCATTGGGCTCTTTCGTCTGTAGAGCTTCTATCCATAGCCTCTCTGCTCTTTTCCGTCTCCCTGTTGTCCAATTTATGTTTGTTTCCAGGCCCATGATCTCTAGGGACTGGATCCCATGTTGCTGGAAGTGTCTGCTAATGGGTATGGATTGGTTCCCCCTTCTGATGTTGCTGAGGTGTCCTGTCAGTCTGACTCTGATGCTGTTACCTGTTTCGCCTATGTACAGTAGGTTACACTCTTTACATCTAATTGCATACACCACATTTCTTTTGCTCACAGGTTATCCTCTGTGCTATCTGGCGTCTCTTCCCTGTTACCCTGTTCTCTATATTTTTGGCTATTACTAAGTGGGTGCAGGCTCCACACCGTCTCTGCCCACAGTCTGGGTCTGTGTGTAGACTTGTACTGACCAGGATGTCCTTCAGATTTTTAGCCCTCTTGAATGCTGACATTACCTTGTACCCCTTTAGTGTGGCAAATCCCCTTTGGAATTGTTCGAAACGGGCCTTGACTATTTTGTGGGCCTGGACAGCCATGTTGCCATTATCTTGTTATTAGTGGTAAAGTCAACGTGGTCCCTGGCCGAGGTTTGGGTGCTTGTATGCTTTTTAGAAAATCTGACTTGATGTGTCTTAATTTTCCGTTTGCAGTAACCCCTCTGTCTGAGGGCGGTGAAGAGGGTGCTTGTGGCCTGGTTGAAGTCCTCCTCCCTAGTACATATACGGTGGAAGCGGGTCAGTTGTGACTTAACGATTCCCCTGAAGGTGTGTTTTGGGTGGTGGCTTGCGGTGTGTAGGAGGGTGTGGGTGTCTGTGGGTTTGAAAAAAGACTTTGGTAGCTAGTTTATCGTCCTGGTTATCTGATGGTAGTTTAAAGACAGTGGTGTCAAGGAAGTCCACCCTCTCCTGGCTGGTCATGGCCTTTACCTTGATGGGAAGGGTGGTGGGCATTGAGTATGTCAATAAATTCCTCTAATTCCCCTTCTGAGTGTGTCCACACTCCCCAAATGTCATCTAGGAATCTATAGTAGCACATTGGACGTTGGACATTTGTGGAAAAACTGTCTCCTCCCATTCTGCCATGTATATGTTGGCATACGCTGGGGCAAACTTCTTCCCCATTGCTGTCCCTTTGACTTGTAAATAGAACTCCCCGTTAAATTCAAAGTCATTCTTAGTCAAACCCAGCTCAAGTAGTTTAACTAGGGCCTCGTCTGGTCTCTCTGGGTCAGGATTTCTCTGTAGGATGTTTTTAACTGCCTGTATCCCCCTGTCTGTCTCTATGTTTGTGTATAGGCTTTCCACATCCATGGTGAAGAGTATTGCGTTGGGCGGTATGTTGAGGGAGTTAACTATTCGGGTGAAGTGGTAGTTTTTTTTGTGTCTTTAATGTAGCTGGGGTGTTGTTGTGCCAGTGGGTTAAGGTAGTGGTCAATGTATTCTGCTACCCCATAGGATTCGCTACTACAGTCGGACACTATGGGCCTACCTGGCGGTTATTTCTCCAGGTACTGTCCATGTGTCTGGGTTTTTGTGTATCTTTGGGAGCATGTAGAATTTCCTCGCCCTGGGTTGTGGTCCTGTTAGGTATTCTACTTGTTTCTCCAGGATGTATCCTGATGTCTTAAGCTCTGCCAAAATATCCCCTATTTCCTTTTGTGTGTCTTTATATATGGGCTCATCTAACTTAGTGTAGTGTTCTATCTTGTTCAGTTGTCTATGTGCCTCAAAGAGGTACTGTTGTCTGTCCATGATGACTATACTGCTCCCTTGTCTGCTGGTTTGATCACTATCTCATTGTTCTCCCTCAGCTCTATCAAGGCCTGCCTCTCTTTTCTGGTGAGGTTAGACTTATCTTTCGTTGTAGGCATATCCCCAATGGCTGATGCTGTCTCTGTTATAAATTCTGTTATCTCTCTAGGAACATCCTCGTCATCTGGGGTCCATCCTGTGAGTGGCCTAAAGGGTATAATTTCACCAGGCTCTGCGCCACTGAAGTGGTGTATTAACTTAATGGATCGATAAAATCTGTGTAGGTCACCCTGCACTTGTTCCTTGTGGGATTTGGGAGTCAGGGACGAAGGTGAGGCCTCTGTTCAGTACCCTCTCTTGGGTTTCGGTAAGGGAGAATGTCTTGGAAAGGTTGATGATTGTTTTCCCCAATTGTGGGCCCTGCCTCTCTTGGCATGGTGTCCCTAACAGTTTAAATGCTTCATCCATTCTCTGATCATGGCTCGGGCTGTGGGTTCTGTCCAGTGGACGTGGTCTGTGACTACTTTAAACTGGCAGGTGGGGAATGGTGGGAATGTGTTTCTTGGTCTGTATGTAGTCATTAAGTTGTCTGAGTGTGTCCTGCTCTGGTGCTGGGAGAGACTGGCTGAAGTTGATCATAGGGATCCATATGCTGGCATTAGGGAATTTACGACTGGCCATATTCATTAGTGTTTGGAGTTGTTTGATGGCAGTCTGTGGTCTTTGTTCCTTGTGATTAATGCCAAATGAGAGAATGACTTTTTGCGTTTCTGGGCATTGGCTCAATTTGTCAAGGATGGAAGTGGCATGTACACATTTGGCTCCTGGATAGCTGTCCAATTGTATGTTATTGTTGGAGAATTTGGGGATCCTGGCAATGTTGGAATCTCCAATTATTAAAACAGGCTTGCTGGGTTGTAGTTTCCAGGTAACATGTTTCTGCTTTGTATTGGGGTGTCTCGTTACTTCTGCCAGTCTCTTCCCTCTACCCCTCTGTGTGTGCTGCTGAAAGTCGTCCTGTGAATTGCTAATTGTGTCTGGAGTCCTCTGCTGCTGCGTGCAGCTACGTGTTGCTCTGACCCTCAGTGCTGGGACCCCGTGTGTTGGAGTGGGAAGGGTTGGTGCGAGGGAAGGTGTTGCAGTACCGGACCTGTTTACCTGTGGCACCGCGGTCGTGACGTCCTGTCCGGCTGTGTCCGTGGCCGGTTGGGTCTCCCCCCGGGAGGGTCTGCGCTCGGCCCGTGGTCTCTGGGGGAGAGGGCCGCGGGTGCCCTGGCGTGAGGAGAGGCTCCGGTCGATGAGGGCGGACGCGCTGGGGGATTCGGAGCGCGGGGGGGCCGTGTCCAGTCCTCGGACCCGGTCTCGGCCGCGGACCGGAAGTGGGCCTGGGGCTCGCGGACCGGGGAGGCCGGCTGGTCTTCGCGCCGGTTGCTGCGGTCGCAACACCACGATCTGGGGGCTGGTGGGTGGACGCACCGGGGTGGTGGGGGGGGTTATGTCGGGGCTGGCTGGAGCGGAGCCGTGGGCCGCGTGGCCGCGGGGAACAGGGCGGAGGGGAGCGGAGCGGGGCGCGCTCTGGACGGGGACGGGGACGGGGCGGGGTGGTCGCCATGCAGCGCGGGGTTGGTCGATGTGGTTTTCCTGTGAAATAGTAAACAATTCTTGCGGGATATGTACCGCTACATTAGACGTTACAGTCGCTGACTTGCGAGGCTGGAAATCTCGCAAGCAGTTCTGTTCAGGCCCAGTCTCTGAGGTCAGGTTCATAACACGGTATCTAAGATCCTCCATTCTGATTTTAAATTTATCTCCCAAATTTCTCTTGTTCCAAATTAGGGCCTTGGCGACCGCTTCCTGCACGCGATCTGTAGGCTGGCCCTCCCGGTATTCGTCTTCCAGACATTCCAGACTATTTTGGTAATGTTCAATCAAAATTTGTCGTGTTTGTTTTGCCCAGGTTTCAGCATTAGAAGCCAATTTTTTAAATGTTTCCTGGGTGGGATTTGCTGGTTTTTACAAAGTGTGTTAATATCTTGGCCTGCCTCGTGATACCCTTAGGGGGTACGTTCCGTTCTTTTAGAACTCCTAGATGGTGCAAAGCCTGGGGCCATTTTATAAATAACTCTTACCCGCAACTGCAAAGGAATCCCTCTGTGGAGATTGATTCCTGTGCTGGTTGTGGTTGGTCCCATTACTGTTGTTAAAACATCTCCCTCTCCCCCCTTCCCTCTGCATGTTACAACTCATCTCTGGCTTAGTAGACTATGCTGCAATGCTAATACAGTCAAATCTAAGCAATTATCTCTAGCGTTGTAGGGTTAACACCAAGGTGCTCACCAGTTCTTTGGTTTTTTCCAGCTTGCGGAGACCGCTCGCCGAACTCTTCCCGACTGGGCAACGATATCCAGTTTCGCTATCGCTGTAGCTTCATCAGGGAAAGAGATCTAATCCTAGCCGTTTAGGGTTTTTAAAAGGGTAAGTTGATGTTCCTCCCTTTCTGGGTGGAGCTTAGCATGTGTTGGGTCCTAGGACCGGTCACTTTGGTTCGGTTCATCCTGTTCTTTGTTTGAACCGGTCGATCCACTTCTTTTGTTTGTTAGTTGCCAAATGTCTCTGGTATCGTGTATCATTTGCTGCTAGTGTTTTCAGACTCTGTTGATCAATAAATGTCCAAAACCCTCTTGTCCACTATCATGTTCTGCAAGTCTTTAAGTTATGTATGTGCTCTGCCAACATGTTTCTGGTTTGTGTGGCGCCCAAGGCTCTTCTGGGTAGGGGGTCCTGACTGGGATAGGGGTGGGTATCTTTTGTAGATGTGTCCGGGCCTATTCCTCTGTTTTGTAGCCTGTCTGGTTTACAGCGGAGTTTGGTAGGTTCTTCTTATAGTGGCTGCAAGGGGGGGGTTCTCTGGGTTGTTCGGGGTGTATTTTTTTTGGGGTTGTTTGGTGAGGATTCAGTGGGGTCTGCTGTTAGGTTTAGGTTGTAGGGTGGGGGGGGGGGGGTTATCAGTTGTTTGGGGGAATGTTTTGGGTTGTTCGGGGTGTTTTTGTGTTGATTCAGTGGGGTCTGCTGTTAGGTTTAGGTTGTAGGGTATGTGGGGGTATTGCCAGTTGTTTGGGGGAATGTTTTGGGTTGTTCAGCGTGTTTTTTTAGGGTTGTTTGGGGTGATTCAGTGGGGTCTGCTGTTAGGTTTAGGTTGTAGGGTGGGGGGGGTTATCAATTGTTTAGGGGGATGTTTGGGGGTGTTTTTTGGGTTGATTGGGGTGGTTCAGTGGGGTCTGCTGTTAGATGTAGCGTGGGGGGTTGTTATCTGTTGTTTGGGGGGATGTTTTGGGTTGTTTGGGGTGTTTTGGGGTTGATTGGGGTGATTCAGTGGGGTCTGCTGTTAGGTTTAGGTTGTAGGGTGGGGGGGGGGGGGGTTATCAATTGTTTAGGGGGATGTTTTGGGGGTGTTTTTTGGGTTGATTGGGGTGGTTCAGTGGGGTCTGTGTTGATGTAGCGTGGGGGGTGTTATCTGTTTTTGGGGGGATGTTTTGGGTTGTTTGGGGTGTTTTGGGGTTGATTGGGGTGATTCAGTGGGGTCTGCTGTTAGGTTTAGGTTTGTAGGGTGGGGGGGGGGTTAGGTGTAGGGTGAGGGGGGTTTATCAGTTTCGGGGGTATGTTTTGGGTTGTTTGGGGTGTTTTTGGTTGATTGGGGTGATTCAATGGGGTCTGCTGTTCGGTTGTAGGGTGAGGGGGGTTTATGGTTGTTTGGGGTGTTTTTTGGGTTGATTGGGGTTGGTTCAATGGGGTCTGTTGTTAGGTTTAGGTTGTAGGGTGGGGGGGGGGGTTTATCTGTTTGGGGGGATATTTTGGGTTGTTCGGGGGTGTTTTGGGGTTGATTGGGGGTGATTCAGTGGGGTCTGCTGTTAGGTTTAGGTTGTAGGGGGGGGATTGTCAGTTGGATGGGGAATGTTTTGGGTTCGGGGTGTTTTTTAGGGTTGTTTGGGGTGATTCCGTGGGGTCTGTTGTTAGGTTTAGGTTGTAGGGTGGGGGGGGGGGGGGGGGGGGGGGTTATTGTCTGTTGTTTGTGGGGATTGTTTTGTTTTGTTTGGGGGGTTTTTTGGGTTGATTGGGGTGGTTCAGTGGGTTCCGCTGTTAGGTTGTAGGGGAGGGGGAGTTGTTTGGGGAGATGTTTATTTTGGGTTGTTTGGGGTGTCTTTTGGGTTTGGGGTGATTCCCTGGGGTCTGCAAGGGGTGGGCTATCCGTGGTTTGGGTTTGGCCTGTCCTAGGTTGAGCTGTGATTGTCCTGTCTGACCATCATTTGGCTCCCTCTCTGGTTCTCCCTGCCTCCCTAACCTATTTTTCGAGTGTCCCTCTCTTCAATCCTATGCTTATTCGAGTCCACTCTCTAGCTTGGTACTGTTATTCTCCATCATCCCCCCATTTGGATTGGGTTTCACCTTCCTGACTCCGTTTGAATCTTTTCTGCGGCCTGCTCCTTCTGCAGTTTAGATTTGTCCGAGTGATGAAGCCCGTGTCACTGTAAAGGTTAGGTTGTGATTTATCGGACAGTGGGACAACATGCCCTCTGGTGCTTGTTGATCTCCCCTGGGGATTCCTTTTCACTATGTACTGTCACTTGGTATTTGGCCCACGGTTTCATCACTCTTGTCCAAATCTATTTGCCTTACACTTGCCCTTCCATCGATTTGTGGGAGTCAGTCTGGATCCACCCTAGGTTTGAGTTTATGCTAGATTTAGGCCATTGGGCTCTTTCGTCTGTAGAGCTTCTATCCATAGCCTCTCTGCTCTTTTCCGTCTCCCTGTTGTCCAATTTATGTTTGTTTCCAGGCCCATGATCTCTAGGGACTGGATCCCATGTTGCTGGAAGTGTCTGCTAATGGGTATGGATTGGTTCCCCCTTCTGATGTTGCTGAGGTGTCCTGTCAGTCTGACTCTGATGCTGTTACCTGTTTCGCCTATGTACAGTAGGTTACACTCTTTACATCTAATTGCATACACCACATTCTTTTGCTCACAGGTTATCCTCTGTGCTATCTGGCGTCTCTTCCCTGTTACCCTGTTCTCTATATTTTTGGCTATTACTAAGTGGGTGCAGGCTCCACACCGTCTCTGCCCACAGTCTGGGTCTGTGTGTAGACTTGTACTGACCAGGATGTCCTTCAGATTTTTAGCCCTCTTGAATGCTGACATTACCTTGTACCCTTTAGTGTGGCAAATCCCCTTTGGAATTGTTCGAAAACGGCCCTTGACTATTTTGTGGGCCTGGACAGCCATGTTGCCATATCTTGTTATTAGTGGTAAAGTCAAACGTGGGTCCTGGCCGAGGTTGGGTGCTTGTATGCTTTTTAGAAAATCTGACTTGATGTGTCTTAATTTCCGTTTGCAGTAACCCCTCTGTCTGAGGGCGGTGAAGAGGGTGCTTGTGGCCTGGTTGAAGTCCTCCTCCCTAGTACATATACGGTGGAAGCGGGTCAGTTGTGACTTAACGATTCCCTGAAGGTGTGTTTTGGGTGGTGGGCTTGCGGTGTGTAGGAGGGTGTGGGTGTCTGTGGGTTTGAAAAAGACTTTGGTAGCTAGTTTATGGTCCTGGTTATCTGATGGTAGTTTAAAGACAGTTGGTGTCAAGGAAGTCCACCCTCTCCTGGCTGGTCATGGCCTTTACCTTGATGGAAGGGTGGTGGGCATTGAGTATGTCAATAAATTCCTCTAATTCCCCTTCTGAGTGTGTCCACACTCCCCAAATGTCATCTAGGAATCTATAGTAGCACATTGGACGCTTTGGACATTTGTGGAAAACTGTCTCCTCCCATTCTGCCATGTATATGTTGGCATACGCTGGGGCAAACTTCTTCCCCATTGCTGTCCCTTTGACTTGTAAATAGAACTCCCCGTTAAATTCAAAGTCATTCTTAGTCAAACCCAGCTCAAGTAGTTTAACTAGGGCCTCGTCTGGTCTCTCTGGGTCAGGATTTCTCTGTAGGATGTTTTTAACTGCCTGTATCCCCCTGTCTGTCTCTATGTTTGTGTATAGGCTTTCCACATCCATGGTGAAGAGTATTGCGTTGGGCGGTATGTTGAGGGAGTTAACTATTCGGGTGAAGTGGTAGGTGTCTTTAATGTAGCTGGGGGTGTTGTTGTGCCAGTGGGTTAAGGTAGTGGTCAATGTATTCTGCTACCCCATAGGATTCGCTACTACAGTCGGACACTATGGGCCTACCTGGCGGTATTTCTCCAGGTACTGTCCATGTGTCTGGGTTTTTGTGTATCTTTGGGAGCATGTAGAATTTCCTCGCCCTGGGTTGTGGTCCTGTTAGGTATTCTACTTGTTTCTCCAGGATGTATCCTGATGTCTTAAGCTCTGCCAAAATATCCCCTATTTCCTTTTGTGTGTCTTTATATATGGGCTCATCTAACTTAGTGTAGTGTTCTATCTTGTTCAGTTGTCTATGTGCCTCAAAGAGGTACTGTTGTCTGTCCATGATGACTATACTGCTCCCCTTGTCTGCTGGTTTGATCACTATCTCATTGTTCTCCCTCAGCTCTATCAAGGCCTGCCTCTCTTTTCTGGTGAGGTTAGACTTATCTTTCGTTGTAGGCATATCCCCAATGGCTGATGCTGTCTCTGTTATAAATTCTGTTATCTCTCTAGGAACATCCTCGTCATCTGGGGTCCATCCTGTGAGTGGCCTAAAGGGTATAATTTCACCAGGCTCTGCGCCACTGAAGTGGTGTATTAACTTAATGGATCGATAAAATCTGTGTAGGTCACCCTGCAACTGTTCCTTGTGGGATTTGGGAGTCGGGACGAAGGTGAGGCCTCTGTTCAGTACCCTCTCTTGGGTTTCGGTAAGGGAGAATGTCTTGGAAAGGTTGATGATTGTTTTCCCCAATTGTGGGCCCTGCCTCTCTTGGCATGGTGTCCCTAACAGTTTAAATGCTTCATCCATTCTCTGATCATGGCTCGGGCTGTGGGTTCTGTCCAGTGGACGTGGTCTGTGACTACTTTAAACTGGCAGGTGGGAATGGTGGGAATGTGTTTCTTGGTCTGTATGTAGTCATTAAGTTGTCTGAGTGTGTCCTGCTCTGGTGCTGGGAGAGACTGGCTGAAGTTGATCATAGGGATCCATATGCTGGCATTAGGGAATTTACGACTGGCCATATTCATTAGTGTTTGGAGTTGTTTGATGGCAGTCTGTGGTCTTTGTTCCTTGTGATTAATGCCAAATGAGAGAATGACTTTTTGCGTTTCTGGGCATTGGCTCAATTTGTCAAGGATGGAAGTGGCATGTACACATTTGGCTCCTGGATAGCTGTCCAATTGTATGTTATTGTTGGAGAATTTGGGGATCCTGGCAATGTTGGAATCTCCAATTATTAAAACAGGCTTGCTGGGTTGTAGTTTCCAGGTAACATGTTTCTGCTTTGTATTGGGGTGTCTCGTTACTTCTGCCAGTCTCTTCCCTCTACCCCTCTGTGTGTGCTGCTGAAAGTCGTCCTGTGAATTGCTAATTGTGTCTGGAGTCCTCTGCTGCTGCGTGCAGCTACGTGTTGCTCTGACCCTCAGTGCTGGGACCCCGTGTGTTGGAGTGGGAAGGGTTGGTGCGAGGGAAGGTGTTGCAGTACCGGACCTGTTTACCTGTGGCACCGCGGTCGTGACGTCCTGTCCGGCTGTGTCCGTGGCCGGTTGGGTCTCCCCCCGGGAGGGTCTGCGCTCGGCCCGTGGTCTCTGGGGGAGAGGGCCGCGGGTGCCCTGGCGTGAGGAGAGGCTCCGGTCGATGAGGGCGGACGCGCTGGGGGATTCGGAGCGCGGGGGCCGTGTCCAGTCCTCGGACCCGGTCTCGGCCGCGGACCGGAAGTGGGCCTGGGGCTCGCGGACCGGGGAGGCCGGCTGGTCTTGCGCCGGTTGCTGCGGTCGCAACACCACGATCTGGGGGCTGGTGGGTGGACGCACCGGGTGGTGGGGGGGGTTATGTCGGGGCTGGCTGGAGCGGAGCCGTGGGCCGCGTGGGCCGCGGGGAACAGGGCGGAGGGGAGCGGAGCGGGGCGCGCTCTGGACGGGGACGGGGGACGGGGCGGGTGGTCGCCCATGCAGCGCGGGGTTGGTCGATGTGGTTTTCCTGTGAAATAGTAAACAATTCTTGCGGGATATGTACGCTACATTAGACGTTACAGTCGCTGACTTGCGAGGCTGGAAATCTCGCAAGCAGTTCTGTTCAGGCCCAGTCTCTGAGGTCAGGTTCATAACACGGTATCTAAGATCCTCCATTCTGATTTTAAATTTATCTCCCAAATTTCTCTTGTTCCAAATTAGGGCCTTGGCGACCGCTTCCTGCACGCGATCTGTAGGCTGGCCCTCCGGTATTCGTCTTCCAGACATTCCAGACTATTTTGGTAATGTTCAATCAAAAATTTGTCGTGTTTGTTTTGCCCAGGTTTCAGCATTAGAAGCCAATTTTTTTAATGTTTCCTGGGTGGGATTTGCTGGTTTTACAAAGTGTGTTAATATCTTGGCCTGCCTCGTGATACCCTTAGGGGGTACGTTCCGTTCTTTTAGAACTCCTAGATGGTGCAAAGCCTGGGCCATTTTATAAATAACTCTTACCGCAACTGCAAAGGAATCCCTCTGTGGAGATTGATTCCTGTGCTGGTTGTGGTTGGTCCCATTACTGTTGTTAAAACATCTCCCTCTCCCCCCTTCCCTCTGCATGTTACAACTCATCTCTGGCTTAGTAGACTATGCTGCAATGCTAATACAGTCAAATCTAAGCAATTATCTCTAGCGTTGTAGGGTTAACACCAAGGTGCTCACCAGTTCTTTGGTTTTTTCCAGCTTGCGGAGACCGCTCGCCGAACTCTTCCCGACTGGGCAACGATATCCAGTTTCGCTATCGCTGTAGCTTCATCAGGGAAAGAGATCTAATCCTAGCCGTTTAGGGTTTTTAAAGGGTAAGTTGATGTTCCTCCCTTTCTGGGTGGAGCTTAGCATGTGTTGGGTCCTAGGACCCGGTCACTTTGGTTCGGTTCATCCTGTTCTTTGTTTGAACTGGTCGATCCACTTCTTTTGTTTGTTAGTTGCCAAATGTCTCTGGTATCGTGTATCATTTGCTGCTAGTGTTTTCAGACTCTGTTGATCAATAAATGTCCAAAACCCTCTTGTCCACTATCATGTTCTGCAAGTCTTTAAGTTATGTATGTGCTCTGCCAACATGTTTCTGGTTTGTGTGGCGCCCAAGGCTCTTCTGGGTAGGGGGTCCTGACTGGGATAGGGGTGGGTATCTTTTGTAGATGTGTCCGGGCCTATTCCCTCTGTTTTGTAGCCTGTCTGGTTTACAGCGGAGTTTGGTAGGTTCTTATAGTGGCTGCAAGGGGGGGGTTTCTCTGGGTTGTTCGGGGTGTATTTTTTTGGGGTTGTTTGGTGAGGATTCAGTGGGGTCTGCTGTTAGGTTTAGGTTGTAGGGTGGGGGGGGGGGTTATCAGTTGTTTGGGGGAATGTTTTGGGGTTGTTCGGGGGTGTTTTGTGTTGATTCAGTGGGGTCTGCTGTTAGGTTTAGGTTGTAGGGTATGTGGGGGTATTGCCAGTTGTTTGGGGGAATGTTTTGGGTTGTTCAGCGTGTTTTTTTAGGGTTGTTTGGGGTGATTCAGTGGGGTCTGCTGTTAGGTTTAGGTTGTAGGGTGGGGGGGGGGTTATCAATTGTTTAGGGGGATGTTTGGGGGTGTTTTTTGGGTTGATTGGGGTGGTTCAGTGGGGTCTGCTGTTAGATGTAGCGTGGGGGGTGTTATCTGTTGTTTGGGGGATGTTTTGGGTTGTTTGGGGTGTTTTGGGGTTGATTGGGGTGATTCAGTGGGGTCTGCTGTTAGGTTTAGGTTGTAGGGTGGGGGGGGGTTATCAATTGTTTAGGGGGATGTTTGGGGGTGTTTTTTGGGTTGATTGGGGTGGTTCAGTGGGGTCTGCTGTTAGATGTAGCGTGGGGGGTGTTATCTGTTGTTTGGGGGATGTTTTGGGTTGTTTGGGGTGTTTTGGGGTTGATTGGGGTGATTCAGTGGGGTCTGCTGTTAGGTTTAGGTTGTAGGGTGGGGGGGGGGGTTAGGTTGTAGGGTGAGGGGGGTTTATCAGTTCGGGGGTATGTTTTGGGTTGTTTGGGGTGTTTTTGGGTTGATTGGGGTGATTCAATGGGGTCTGCTGTTCGGTTGTAGGGTGAGGGGGTTTATTAGTTGTTTGGGGGGATGTTTTGGGTTGTTTGGGGTGTTTTTGGGTTGATTGGGGTGGTTCAATGGGGTCTGTTAGGTTTAGGTTGTAGGGTGGGGGGGGGTTTATCTGTTTGGGGGGATATTTTGGGTTGTTCGGGGTGTTTTGGGGTTGATTGGGGGTGATTCAGTGGGGTCTGCTGTTAGGTTTAGGTTGTAGGGGGGATTGTCAGTTGGATGGGGAATGTTTTGGGTTCGGGGTGTTTTTAGGGTTGTTTGGGGTGATTCCGTGGGGTCTGTTGTTAGGTTTAGGTTGTAGGGTGGGGGGGGGGGGGGTTATTGTCTGTTGTTTGTGGGGATGTTTTGTTTTGTTTGGGGGGTTTTTGGGTTGATTGGGGTGGTTCAGTGGGTTCCGCTGTTAGGTTGTAGGGGAGGGGGAGTTGTTTGGGGAGATGTTTATTTTGGGTTGTTTGGGGTGTCTTTTGGGTTTGGGGTGATTCCCTGGGGTCTGCAAGGGGTGGGCTATCCGTGGTTTGGGTTTGGCCTGTCCTAGGTTGAGGTGTGATTGTCCTGTCTGACCATCATTTGGCTCCCTCTCTGGTTCTCCCTGCCTCCCTAACCTATTTTTCGAGTGTCCCTCTCTTCAATCCTATGCTTATTCGAGTCCACTCTCTAGCTTGGTACTGTTATTCTCCATCATCCCCCCATTTGGATTGGGTTTCACCTTCCTGACTCCGTTTGAATCTTTTCTGCGGCCTGCTCCTTCTGCAGTTTAGATTTGTCCGAGTGATGAAGCCCGTGTCACTGTAAAGGTTAGGTTGTGATTTATCGGACAGTGGGACAACATGCCCTCTGGTGCTTGTTGATCTCCCCCTGGGGATTCCTTTTCACTATGTACTGTCACTTGGTATTTGGCCCACGGTTTCATCACTCTTGTCCAAATCTATTTGCCTTACACTTGCCCTTCCATCGATTTGTGGGAGTCAGTCTGGATCCACCCTAGGTTTGAGTTTTATTCTCCATCATCCCCCCATTTGGATTTTTCGTCTGTAGAGCTTCTATCCATAGCCTCTCTGCTCTTTTCCGTCTCCCTGTTGTCCAATTTATGTTTGTTTCCAGGCCCATGATCTCTAGGGACTGGATCCCATGTTGCTGGAAGTGTCTGCTAATGGGTATGGATTGGTTCCCCCTTCTGATGTTGCTGAGGTGTCCTGTCAGTCTGACTCTGATGCTGTTACCTGTTTCGCCTATGTACAGTAGGTTACACTCTTTACATCTAATTGCATACACCACATTCTTTTGCTCACAGGTTATCCTCTGTGCTATCTGGCGTCTCTTCCCTGTTACCCTGTTCTCTATATTTTTGGCTATTACTAAGTGGGTGCAGGCTCCACACCGTCTCTGCCCACAGTCTGGGTCTGTGTGTAGACTTGTACTGACCAGGATGTCCTTCAGATTTTTAGCCCTCTTGAATGCTGACATTACCTTGTACCCCTTTAGTGTGGCAAATCCCTTTGGAATTGTTCGAAACGGCCCTTGACTATTTTGTGGGCCTGGACAGCCATGTTTGCCATATCTTGTTATTAGTGGTAAAGTCAACGTGGTCCCTGGCCGAGGTTTGGGTGCTTGTATGCTTTTTAGAAAATCTGACTTGATGTGTCTTAATTTCCGTTTGCAGTAACCCCTCTGTCTGAGGGCGGTGAAGAGGGTGCTTGTGGCCTGGTTGAAGTCCTCCTCCCTAGTACATATACGGTGGAAGCGGGTCAGTTGTGACTTAACGATTCCCCTGAAGGTGTGTTTTGGGTGGTGGCTTGCGGTGTGTAGGAGGGTGTGGGTGTCTGTGGGTTTGAAAAAGACTTTGGTAGCTAGTTTATCGTCCTGGTTATCTGATGGTAGTTTAAAGACAGTGGTGTCAAGGAAGTCCACCCTCTCCTGGCTGGTCATGGCCTTTACCTTGATGGAAGGGTGGTGGGCATTGAGTATGTCAATAAATTCCTCTAATTCCCCTTCTGAGTGTGTCCACACTCCCCAAATGTCATCTAGGAATCTATAGTAGCACATTGGACGCTTTGGACATTTGTGGAAAACTGTCTCCTCCCATTCTGCCATGTATATGTTGGCATACGCTGGGCAAACTTCTTCCCCATTGCTGTCCCTTTGACTTGTAAATAGAACTCCCCGTTAAATTCAAAGTCATTCTTAGTCAAACCCAGCTCAAGTAGTTTAACTAGGGCCTCGTCTGGTCTCTCTGGGTCAGGATTTCTCTGTAGGATGTTTTTAACTGCCTGTATCCCCCTGTCTGTCTCTATGTTTGTGTATAGGCTTTCCACATCCATGGTGAAGAGTATTGCGTTGGGCGGTATGTTGAGGGAGTTAACTATTCGGGTGAAGTGGTAGGTGTCTTTAATGTAGCTGGGGTGTTGTTGTGCCAGTGGGTTAAGGTAGTGGTCAATGTATTCTGCTACCCCATAGGATTCGCTACTACAGTCGGACACTATGGGCCTACCTGGCGGTATTTCTCCAGGTACTGTCCATGTGTCTGGGTTTTTGTGTATCTTTGGGAGCATGTAGAATTTCCTCGCCCTGGGTTGTGGTCCTGTTAGGTATTCTACTTGTTTCTCCAGGATGTATCCTGATGTCTTAAGCTCTGCCAAAATATCCCCTATTTCCTTTTGTGTGTCTTTATATATGGGCTCATCTAACTTAGTGTAGTGTTCTATCTTGTTCAGTTGTCTATGTGCCTCAAAGAGGTACTGTTTGTCTGTCCATGATGACTATACTGCTCCCCTTGTCTGCTGGTTTGATCACTATCTCATTGTTCTCCCTCAGCTCTATCAAGGCCTGCCTCTCTTTTCTGGTGAGGTTAGACTTATCTTTCGTTGTTAGGCATATCCCCAATGGCTGATGCTGTCTCTGTTATAAATTCTGTTATCTCTCTAGGAACATCCTCGTCATCTGGGGTCCATCCTGTGAGTGGCCTAAAGGTATAATTTCACCAGGCTCTGCGCCACTGAAGTGGTGTATTAACTTAATGGATCGATAAAATCTGTGTAGGTCACCCTGCACTTGTTCCTTGTGGGATTTGGGAGTAGGGACGAAGGTGAGGCCTCTGTTCAGTACCCTCTCTTGGGTTTCGGTAAGGGAGAATGTCTTGGAAAGGTTGATGATTGTTTTCCCCAATTGTGGGCCCTGCCTCTCTTGGCATGGTGTCCCTAACAGTTTAAATGCTTCATCCATTCTCTGATCATGGCTCGGGCTGTGGGTTCTGTCCAGTGGACGTGGTCTGTGACTACTTTAAACTGGCAGGTGGGAATGGTGGGAATGTGTTTCTTGGTCTGTATGTAGTCATTAAGTTGTCTGAGTGTGTCCTGCTCTGGTGCTGGGAGAGACTGGCTGAAGTTGATCATAGGGATCCATATGCTGGCATTAGGGAATTTACGACTGGCCATATTCATTAGTGTTTGGAGTTGTTTGATGGCAGTCTGTGGTCTTTGTTCCTTGTGATTAATGCCAAATGAGAGAATGACTTTTTGCGTTTCTGGGCATTGGCTCAATTTGTCAAGGATGGAAGTGGCATGTACACATTTGGCTCCTGGATAGCTGTCCAATTGTATGTTATTGTTGGAGAATTTGGGGATCCTGGCAATGTTGGAATCTCCAATTATTAAAACAGGCTTGCTGGGTTGTAGTTTCCAGGTAACATGTTTCTGCTTTGTATTGGGGTGTCTCGTTACTTCTGCCAGTCTCTTCCCTCTACCCCTCTGTGTGTGCTGCTGAAAGTCGTCCTGTGAATTGCTAATTGTGTCTGGAGTCCTCTGCTGCTGCGTGCAGCTACGTGTTGCTCTGACCTCAGTGCTGGGACCCCGTGTGTTGGAGTGGGAAGGGTTGGTGCGAGGGAAGGTGTTGCAGTACCGGACCTGTTTACCTGTGGCACCGCGGTCGTGACGTCCTGTCCGGCTGTGTCCGTGGTCGGTTGGGTCTCCCCCCGGGAGGGTCTGCGCTCGGCCCGTGGTCTCTGGGGGAGAGGGCCGCGGGTGCCCTGGCGTGAGGAGAGGCTCCGGTCGATGAGGGCGGACGCGCTGGGGGATTCGGAGCGCGGGGGCCGTGTCCAGTCCTCGGACCCGGTCTCGGCCGCGGACCGGAAGTGGGCCTGGGGCTCGCGGACCGGGGAGGCCGGCTGGTCTTGCGCCGGTTGCTGCGGTCGCAACACCACGATCTGGGGGCTGGTGGGTGGACGCACCGGGGTGGTGGGGGGGGGTTATGTCGGGGCTGGCTGGAGCGGAGCCGTGGGCCGCGTGGCCGCGGGGAACAGGGCGGAGGGGAGCGGAGCGGGGCGCGCTCTGGACGGGGACGGGGACGGGGCGGGTGGTCGCCCATGCAGCGCGGGGTTGGTCGATGTGGTTTTCCTGTGAAATAGTAAACAATTCTTGCGGGATATGTACCGCTACATTAGACGTTACAGTCGCTGACTTGCGAGGCTGGAAATCTCGCAAGCAGTTCTGTTCAGGCCCAGTCTCTGAGGTCAGGTTCATAACACGGTATCTAAGATCTCCATTCTGATTTTAAATTTATCTCCCAAATTTCTCTTGTTCCAAATTAGGGCCTTGGCGACCGCTTCCTGCACGCGATCTGTAGGCTGGCCCTCCCGGTATTGGTCTTCCAGACATTCCAGACTATTTTGGTAATGTTCAATCAAAATTTGTCGTGTTTGTTTTGCCCAGGTTTCAGCATTAGAAGCCAATTTTTTTTAATGTTTCCTGGGTGGGATTTGCTGGTTTTACAAAGTGTGTTAATATCTTGGCCTGCCTCGTGATACCCTTAGGGGGTACGTTCCGTTCTTTTAGAAACTCCTAGATGGTGCAAAGCCTGGGCCATTTTATAAATAACTCTTACCGCAACTGCAAAGGAATCCCTCTGTGGAGATTGATTCCTGTGCTGGTTGTGGTTGGTCCCATTACTGTTGTTAAAACATCTCCCTCTCCCCCCTTCCCTCTGCATGTTACAACTCATCTCTGGCTTAGTAGACTATGCTGCAATGCTAATACAGTCAAATCTAAGCAATTATCTCTAGCGTTGTAGGGTTAACACCCAAGGTGCTCACCAGTTCTTTGGTTTTTTCCAGCTTGCGGAGACCGCTCGCCGAACTCTTCCCGACTGGGCAACGATATCCAGTTTCGCTATCGCTGTAGCTTCATCAGGGAAAGAGATCTAATCCTAGCCGTTTAGGGTTTTTAAAGGGTAAGTTGATGTTCCTCCCTTTCTGGGTGGAGCTTAGCATGTGTTGGGTCCTAGGACCGGTCACTTTGGTTCGGTTCATCCTGTTCTTTGTTTGAACCGGTCGATCCACTTCTTTTGTTTGTTAGTTGCCAAATGTCTCTGGTATCGTGTATCATTTGCTGCTAGTGTTTTCAGACTCTGTTGATCAATAAATGTCCAAAACCCTCTTGTCCACTATCATGTTCTGCAAGTCTTTAAGTTATGTATGTGCTCTGCCAACATGTTTCTGGTTTGTGTGGCGCCCAAGGCTCTTCTGGGTAGGGGGTCCTGACTGGGATTAGGGGTGGGTATCTTTTGTAGATGTGTCCGGGCCTATTCCCTCTGTTTTGTAGCCTGTCTGGTTTACAGCGGAGTTTGGTAGGTTCTTATAGTGGCTGCAAGGGGGGGGGTTTCTCTGGGTTGTTCGGGGGGGGTGTATTTTTTTGGGGTTGTTTGGTGAGGATTCAGTGGGGTCTGCTGTTAGGTTTAGGTTGTAGGGTGGGGGGGGGGGTTATCAGTTGTTTGGGGGAATGTTTTGGGTTGTTCGGGGTGTTTTTTGTGTTGATTCAGTGGGGTCTGCTGTTAGGTTTAGGTTGTAGGGTATGTGGGGGTATTGCCAGTTGTTTGGGGGAAATGTTTTGGGTTGTTCAGCGTGTTTTTTTTTAGGGTTGTTTGGGGTGATTCAGTGGGGTCTGCTGTTAGGTTTAGGTTGTAGGGTGGGGGGGGTTTATCAATTGTTTAGGGGGATGTTTGGGGGTGTTTTTTGGGTTGATTGGGGTGGTTCAGTGGGGTCTGCTGTTAGATGTAGCGTGGGGGGTGTTATCTGTTGTTTGGGGGGATGTTTTGGGTTGTTTGGGGTGTTTTGGGGTTGATTGGGGTGATTCAGTGGGGTCTGCTGTTAGGTTTAGGTTGTAGGGTGGGGGGGGGGTTATCAATTGTTTAGGGGGATGTTTGGGGGGTGTTTTTGGGTTGATTGGGGTGGTTCAGTTGGGGTCTGCTGTTAGATGTAGCGTGGGGGGTGTTATCTGTTGTTTGAGGGGATGTTTTGGGTTGTTTGGGGTGTTTTTGGGTTGATTGGGGTGATTCAGTGGGGTCTGCTGTTAGGTTTAGGTTGTAGGGTGGGGGGGGGGTTTTAGGTTGTAGGGTGAGGGGGGTTTATCAGTTCGGGGGTATGTTTTGGGTTGTTTGGGGTGTTTTTGGGTTGATTGGGGTGATTCAATGGGGTCTGCTGTTCGGTTGTAGGGTGAGGGGGGGTTTATTGGTTGTTTGGGGTGTTTTTGGGGGTTGATTGGGGTGGTTCAATGGGGTCTGTTAGGTTTAGGTTGTAGGGTGGGGGGGGGGTTTATCTGTTTGGGGGGATATTTTGGGTTGTTCGGGGTGTTTTGGGGTTGATTGGGGGTGATTCAGTGGGGTCTGCTGTTAGGTTTAGGTTGTAGGGGGGGATTGTCAGTTGGATGGGGAATGTTTTGGGTTCGGGGTGTTTTTAGGGTTGTTTGGGGTGATTCCGTGGGGTCTGTTGTTAGGTTTAGGTTGTAGGGTGGGGGGGGGGTTATTGTCTGTTGTTTGTGGGGATGTTTTGTTTTGTTTGGGGGGTTTTTTGGGTTGATTGGGGTGGTTCAGTGGGTTCCGCTGTTAGGTTGTAGGGGAGGGGGAGTTGTTTGGGGAGATGTTTATTTTGGTTGTTTGGGGTGTATTTTGGGTTTGGGGTGATTCCCTGGGGTCTGCAAGGGGTGGGCTATCCGTGGTTTGGGTTTGGCCTGTCCTAGGTTGAGTGTGATTGTCCTGTCTGACCATCATTTGGCTCCCTCTCTGGTTCTCCCTGCCTCCCTAACCTATTTTTCGAGTGTCCCTCTCTTCAATCCTATGCTTATTCGAGTCCACTCTCTAGCTTGGTACTGTTATTCTCCATCATCATCCCCCATTTGGATTGGGTTTCACCTTCTGACTCCGTTTGAATCTTTTCTGCGGCCTGCTCCTTCTGCAGTTTAGATTTGTCCGAGTGATGAAGCCCGTGTCACTGTAAAGGTTAGGTTGTGATTTATCGGACAGTGGGACAACATGCCCTCTGGTGCTTGTTGATCTCCCCCTGGGGATTCCTTTTCACTATGTACTGTCACTTGGTATTTGGCCCACGGTTTCATCACTCTTGTCCAAATCTATTTGCCTTACACTTGCCCTTCCATCGATTTGTGGGAGTCAGTCTGGATCCACCCTAGGTTTGAGTTTATGCTAGATTTAGGCCATTGGGCTCTTTCGTCTGTAGAGCTTCTATCCATAGCCTCTCTGCTCTTTTCCGTCTCCCTGTTGTCCAATTTATGTTTGTTTCCAGGCCCATGATCTCTAGGGACTGGATCCATGTTGCTGGAAGTGTCTGCTAATGGGTATGGATTGGTTCCCCCTTCTGATGTTGCTGAGGTGTCCTGTCAGTCTGACTCTGATGCTGTTACCTGTTTCGCCTATGTACAGTAGGTTACACTCTTTACATCTAATTGCATACACCACATTCTTTTGCTCACAGGTTATCCTCTGTGCTATCTGGCGTCTCTTCCCTGTTACCCTGTTCTCTATATTTTTGGCTATTACTAAGTGGGTGCAGGCTCCACACCGTCTCTGCCCACAGTCTGGGTCTGTGTGTTAGACTTGTACTGACCAGGATGTCCTTCAGATTTTTAGCCCTCTTGAATGCTGACATTACCTTGTACCCCTTTAGTGTGGCAAATCCCCTTTGGAATTGTTCGAAACGGCCCTTGACTATTTTGTGGGCCTGGACAGCCATGTTGCCATATCTTGTTATTAGTGGTAAAGTCAACGTGGTCCCTGGCCGAGGTTTGGGTGCTTGTATGCTTTTTAGAAAATCTGACTTGATGTGTCTTAATTTCCGTTTGCAGTAACCCCTCTGTCTGAGGGCGGTGAAGAGGGTGCTTGTGGCCTGGTTGAAGTCCTCCTCCCTAGTACATATACGGTGGAAGCGGGTCAGTTGTGACTTAACGATTCCCCTGAAGGTGTGTTTTGGGTGGTGGCTTGCGGTGTGTAGGAGGGTGTGGGTGTCTGTGGGTTTGAAAAAGACTTTGGTAGCTAGTTTATGGTCCTGGTTATCTGATGGTAGTTTAAAGACAGTGGTGTCAAGGAAAGTCCACCCTCTCCTGGCTGGTCATGGCCTTTACCTTGATGGAAGGGTGGTGGGCATTGAGTATGTCAATAAATTCCTCTAATTCCCCTTCTGAGTGTGTCCACACTCCCCAAATGTCATCTAGGAATCTATAGTAGCACATTGGACGCTTTTGGACATTTGTGGAAAACTGTCTCCTCCCATTCTGCCATGTATATGTTGGCATACGCTGGGGCAAACTTCTTCCCCATTGCTGTCCCTTTGACTTGTAAATAGAACTCCCCGTTAAATTCAAAGTCATTCTTAGTCAAACCCAGCTCAAGTAGTTTAACTAGGGCCTCGTCTGGTCTCTCTGGGTCAGGATTTCTCTGTAGGATGTTTTTTAACTGCCTGTATCCCCCTGTCTGTCTCTATGTTTGTGTATAGGCTTTCCACATCCATGGTGAAGAGTATTTGCGTTGGGCGGTATGTTGAGGGAGTTAACTATTCGGGTGAAGTGGTAGGTGTCTTTAATGTAGCTGGGGTGTTGTTGTGCCAGTGGGTTAAGGTAGTGGTCAATGTATTCTGCTACCCCATAGGATTCGCTACTACAGTCGGACACTATGGGCCTACCTGGCGGTTATTTCTCCAGGGTACTGTCCATGTGTCTGGGTTTTTGTGTATCTTTGGGAGCATGTAGAATTTCCTCGCCCTGGGTTGTGGTCCTGTTAGGTATTCTACTTGTTTCTCCAGGATGTATCCTGATGTCTTAAGCTCTGCCAAAATATCCCCTATTTCCTTTTGTGTGTCTTTATATATGGGCTCATCTAACTTAGTGTAGTGTTCTATCTTGTTCAGTTGTCTATGTGCCTCAAAGAGGTACTGTTGTCTGTCCATGATGACTATACTGCTCCCTTGTCTGCTGGTTTGATCACTATCTCATTGTTCTCCTCAGCTCTATCAAGGCCTGCCTCTCTTTTCTGGTGAGGTTAGACTTATCTTTCGTTGTAGGCATATCCCCAATGGCTGATGCTGTCTCTGTTATAAATTCTGTTATCTCTCTAGGAACATCCTCGTCATCTGGGGTCCATCCTGTGAGTGGCCTAAAGGGTATAATTTCACCAGGCTCTGCGCCACTGAAGTGGTGTATTAACTTAATGGATCGAATAAAATTCTGTGTAGGTCACCCTGCACTTGTTCCTTGTGGGATTTGGGAGTCGGGACGAAGGTGAGGCCTCTGTTCAGTACCCTCTCTTGGGTTTCGGTAAGGGAGAATGTCTTGGAAAGGTTGATGATTGTTTTCCCCAATTGTGGGCCCTGCCTCTCTTGGCATGGTGTCCCTAACAGTTTAAATGCTTCATCCATTCTCTGATCATGGCTCGGGCTGTGGGTTCTGTCCAGTGGACGTGGTCTGTGACTACTTTTAAACTGGCAGGTGGGAATGGTGGGAATGTGTTTCTTGGTCTGTATGTAGTCATTAAGTTGTCTGAGTGTGTCCTGCTCTGGTGCTGGGAGAGACTGGCTGAAGTTGATCATAGGGATCCATATGCTGGCATTAGGAATTTACGACTGGCCATATTCATTAGTGTTTGGAGTTGTTTGATGGCAGTCTGTGGTCTTTGTTCCTTGTGATTAATGCCAAATGAGAGAATGACTTTTTGCGTTTCTGGGCATTGGCTCAATTTGTCAAGGATGGAAGTGGCATGTACACATTTGGCTCCTGGATAGCTGTCCAATTGTATGTTATTGTTGGAGAATTTGGGGATCCTGGCAATGTTGGAATCTCCAATTATTAAAACAGGCTTGCTGGGTTGTAGTTTCCAGGTAACATGTTTCTGCTTTGTATTGGGGTGTCTCGTTACTTCTGCCAGTCTCTTCCCTCTACCCCTCTGTGTGTGCTGCTGAAAGTCGTCCTGTGAATTGCTAATTGTGTCTGGAGTCCTCTGCTGCTGCGTGCAGCTACGTGTTGCTCTGACCCTCAGTGCTGGGACCCCGTGTGTTGGAGTGGGAAGGGTTGGTGCGAGGGAAGGGTGTTGCAGTACCGGACCTGTTTACCTGTGGCACCGCGGTCGTGACGTCCTGTCCGGCTGTGTCCGTGGCCGGTTGGGTCTCCCCCCGGGAGGGTCTGCGCTCGGCCCGTGGTCTCTGGGGGAGAGGGCCGCGGGTGCCCTGGCGTGAGGAGAGGCTCCGGTCGATGAGGGCGGACGCGCTGGGGGATTCGGAGCGCGGGGGCCGTGTCCAGTCCTCGGACCCGGTCTCGGCCGCGGACCGGAAGTGGGCCTGGGGCTCGCGGACGGGGGAGGCCGGCTGGTCTGCGCCGGTTGCTGCGGTCGCAACACCACGATCTGGGGGCTGGTGGGTGGACGCACCGGGGTGGTGGGGGGGGTTATGTCGGGGCTGGCTGGAGCGGAGCCGTGGGCCGCGTGGCCGCGGGGAACAGGGCGGAGGGGAGCGGAGCGGGGCGCGCTCTGGACGGGGACGGGGACGGGGGGGTGGTCGCCCATGCAGCGCGGGGGTTGGTCGATGTGGTTTTCCTGTGAAATAGTAAACAATTCTTGCGGGATATGTACCGCTACATTAGACGTTACAGTCGCTGACTTGCGAGGCTGGAAATCTCGCAAGCAGTTCTGTTCAGGCCCAGTCTCTGAGGTCAGGTTCATAACACGGTATCTAAGATCCTCCATTCTGATTTTAAATTTATCTCCCAAATTTATTCTTGTTCCAAATTAGGGCCTTGGCGACCGCTTCCTGCACGCGATTCTGTAGGCTGGCCCTCCGGTATTCGTCTTCCAGACATTCCAGACTATTTTGGTAATGTTCAATCAAAATTTGTCGTGTTTGTTTTGCCCAGGTTTCAGCATTAGAAGCCAATTTTTTAAATGTTTCCTGGGTGGGATTTGCTGGTTTTACAAAGTGTGTTAATATCTTGGCCTGCCTCGTGATACCCTTAGGGGGTACGTTCCGTTCTTTTAGAACTCCTAGATGGTGCAAAGCCTGGGCCATTTTATAAATAACTCTTACCGCAACTGCAAAGGAATCCCTCTGTGGAGATTGATTCCTGTGCTGGTTGTGGTTGGTCCCATTACTGTTGTTAAAACATCTCCCTCTCCCCCCCCTTCCCTCTGCATGTTACAACTCATCTCTGGCTTAGTAGACTATGCTGCAATGCTAATACAGTCAAATCTAAGCAATTATCTCTAGCGTTGTAGGGTTAACACCAAGGTGCTCACCAGTTCTTTGGTTTTTTCCAGCTTGCGGAGACCGCTCGCCGAAACTCTTCCCGACTGGGCAACGATATCCAGTTTCGCTATCGCTGTAGCTTCATCAGGGGAAAGAGATCTAATCCTAGCCGTTTAGGGTTTTTTAAAGGGTAAGTTGATGTTCCTCCCTTTCTGGGTGGAGCTTAGCATGTGTTGGGTCCTAGGACCGGTCACTTTGGTTCGGTTCATCCTGTTCTTTGTTTGAACCGGTCGATCCACTTCTTTTGTTTGTTAGTTGCCAAATGTCTCTGGTATCGTGTATCATTTGCTGCTAGTGTTTTCAGACTCTGTTGATCAATAAATGTCCAAAAACCCTCTTGTCCACTATCATGTTCTGCAAGTCTTTAAGTTATGTATGTGCTCTGCCAACATGTTTCTGGTTTGTGTGGCGCCCAAGGCTCTTCTGGGTAGGGGGGGTCCTGACTGGGATAGGGGTGGGTATCTTTTGTAGATGTGTCCGGGCCTATTCCCTCTGTTTTGTAGCCTGTCTGGTTTACAGCGGAGTTTGGTAGGTTCTTATAGTGGCTGCAAGGGGGGGGTTTCTCTGGTTGTTCGGGGTGTATTTTTTTGGGGTTGTTTGGTGAGGATTCAGTGGGGTCTGCTGTTAGGTTTAGGTTGTAGGGTGGGGGGGGGGGGGTTATCAGTTGTTTGGGGGAATGTTTTGGGTTGTTCGGGGGTGTTTTTGTGTTGATTCAGTGGGGTCTGCTGTTAGGTTTAGGTTGTAGGGTATGTGGGGGTATTGCCAGTTGTTTGGGGGAATGTTTTGGGTTGTTCAGCGTGTTTTTTTTAGGGTTGTTTGGGGTGATTCAGTGGGGTCTGCTGTTAGGTTTAGGTTGTAGGGTGGGGGGGGGTTTATCAATTGTTTAGGGGGATGTTTGGGGGTGTTTTTTGGGTTGATTGGGGGTGGTTCAGTGGGGTCTGCTGTTAGATGTAGCGTGGGGGGTGTTATCTGTTGTTGGGGGGATGTTTTGGGTTGTTTGGGGTGTTTTGGGGTTGATTGGGGTGATTCAGTGGGGTCTGCTGTTAGGTTTAGGTTGTAGGGTGGGGGGGGGTTATCAATTGTTTAGGGGGATGTTTGGGGGTGTTTTTTGGGTTGATTGGGGTGGTTCAGTGGGGTCTGCTGTTAGATGTTAGCGTGGGGGGTTTATCTGTTGTTTGAGGGGATGTTTTGGGTTGTTTGGGGTGTTTTGGGTTGATTGGGGTGATTCAAGTGGGGTCTGCTGTTAGGTTTAGGTGAGGTTGTAGGTGGGGGGGGGGGGGGTTGTAGGGTGAGGGGGGTTTTATCGGGGGTATGTTTTTGGGTTGTTTGGGGTGTTTTTGGGTTGGGGGTGATTCAATCGGTTGTTTTGAGGGGGGTTTATTGGTTGTTTGGGGTGTTTTTGGGTTGATTGGGGTGGTTCAATGGGGGTCTGTTAGGTTTAGGTTGTAGGGTGGGGGGGGGGTTTATCTGTTTGGGGGGATATTTTGGGTTGTTCGGGGTGTTTTGGGGTTGATTGGGGGTGATTCAGTGGGGTCTGCTGTTAGGTTTATGTTGTAGGGGGGATTGTCAGTTGGATGGGGAATGTTTTGGGTTCGGGGTGTTTTTTAGGGTTGTTTGGGGTGATTCCGTGGGGTCTGTTGTTAGGTTTAGGTTGTAGGGTTGGGGGGGGGGGTTATTGTCTGTTGTTTGTGGGGATGTTTTGTTTTTGTTTGGGGGGTTTTGGGTTGATTGGGGTGGTTCAGTGGGTTCCGCTGTTAGGTTGTAGGGGAGGGGGAGTTGTTTGGGGAGATGTTTATTTTGGGTTGTTTGGGGTGTCTTTTGGGTTTGGGGTGATTCCCTTGGGGTCTGCAAGGGGTGGGCTATCCGTGGTTTGGGTTTGGCCTGTCCTAGGTTGAGGTGTGATTGTCCTGTCTGACCATCATTTGGCTCCCTCTCTGGTTCTCCCTGCCTCCCTAACCTATTTTTCGAGTGTCCCTCTCTTCAATCCTATGCTTATTCGAGTCCACTCTCTAGCTTGGTACTGTTATTCTCCATCATCCCCCCATTTGGATTGGGTTTCACCTTCTGACTCCGTTTGAATCTTTTCTGCGGCCTGCTCCTTCTGCAGTTTAGATTTGTCCGAGTGATGAAGCCCGTGTCCACTGTAAAGGTTAGGTTGTGATTTATCGGACAGTGGGACAACATGCCCTCTGGTGCTTGTTGATCTCCCCCTGGGGATTCTTTTCACTATGTACTGTCACTTGGTATTTGGCCCACGGTTTCATCACTCTTGTCCAAATCTATTTGCCTTACACTTGCCCTTCCATCGATTTGTGGGAGTCAGTCTGGATCCAACCCTAGGTTTGAGTTTATGCTAGATTTAGGCAATTGGGCTCTTTCGTCTGTAGAGCTTCTATCCATAGCCTCTCTGCTCTTTTCGTCTCCCTGTTTGTCCAATTTATGTTTGTTTCCAGGCCCATGATCTCTAGGGACTGGATCCCATGTTGCTGGAAGTGTCTGCTAATGGGTATGGATTGGTTCCCCCTTCTGATGTTGCTGAGGTGTCCTGTCAGTCTGACTCTGATGCTGTTACCTGTTTCGCCTATGTACAGTAGGTTACACTCTTTACATCTAAATTGCATACACCACATTCTTTTGCTCACAGGTTATCCTCTGTGCTATCTGGCGTCTCTTCCCTGTTACCCTGTTCTCTATATTTTTGGCTATTACTAAGTGGGTGCAGGCTCCACACCGTCTCTGCCCACAGTCTGGGTCTGTGTTGTAGACTTGTAACTGACCAGGATGTCCTTCAGATTTTTAGCCCTCTTGAATGCTGACATTTACCTTGTACCCCTTTAGTGTGGCAAATCCCCTTTGGAATGTTCGAAACGGCCCTTGGACTATTTTGTGGGCCTGGACAGCCATGTTGCCATATCTTGTTATTAGTGGTTAAAGTCAACGTGGTCCCTGGCCGAGGTTTGGGTGCTTGTATGCTTTTTAGAAAATCTGACTTGATGTGTCTTAATTTCCGTTTGCAGTAACCCCTCTGTCTGAGGGCGGTGAAGAGGGTGCTTGTGGCCTGGTTGAAGTCCTCCTCCCTAGTACATTAACGGTGGAAGCGGGTCAGTTGTGACTTAACGATTCCCCTGAAGGTGTGTTTTGGGTGGTGGGCTTGCGGTGTTGTAGGAGGGTGTGGGTGTCTGTGGGTTGGTTTGAAAAAGACTTTGGTAGCTAGTTTATCGTCCTGGTTATCTGATGGTAGTTTAAAGACAGTGGTGTCAAGGAAAGTCCACCCTCTCCTGGCTGGTCATGGCCTTTACCTTGATGGAAGGGTCGGTGGGCATTGAGTATGTCAATAAATTCCTCTAATTCCCCTTCTGAGTGTGTCCCACACTCCCCAAATGTCATCTAGGAATCTATAGTAGCACATTGGACGCTTTGGACATTTGGGAAAACTGTCTCCTCCCTTCTGCCATGTATATGTTGGCATACGCTGGGGCAAACTTCTTCCCCCATTGCTGTCCCTTTGTCTTGTAAATAGAACTCCCCGTTAAATTCAAAGTCATTCTTAGTCAAACCCAGCTCAAAGTAGTTTAACTAGGGCCTCGTCTGGTCTCTCTGGGTCAGGATTTCTCTGTAGGATGTTTTTAACTGCCTGTATCCCCTGTCTGTCTCTATGTTTGTGTATAGGGCTTTCCACATCCATGGTGAAGAGTATTGCGTTGGGCGGTATGTTGAGGGAGTTAACTATTCGGGTAATGAGTGGTAGGTGTCTTTAATGTAGCTGGGGTGTTTGTTGTGCCAGTGGGTTAAGGTAGTGGTCAATGTATTCTGCTACCCCATAGGATTCGCTACTACAGTCGGACACTATGGGCCTACCTGGCGGTATTTCTCCAGGTCACTGTCCATGTGTCCTGGGTTTTTGTGTATCTTTGGGAGCATGTAAATTTTTCCTCGCCCCTGGGTTGTGGTCCTGTTAGGTATTCTATCTAACTTGTTTCTTCTCCAGGATGTTATCCTGAGTCTTAAGCTCTGCCCAAATACCCCCTATTTCCTTTTGGTGTCTTTATATATGGGCTTCATCTAACTTAGTGTAGGGTGTTCTATCTTGTTCAGTTGTCTATGTGCCTCAAAGAGTACTGTTGTCTGTCCATGATGACTATACTGCTCCCCTTGTCTGCTGGTTTGATCACTATATTCATTGTATCTCCCTCAGCTCTATCAAGCCTGCCTCTCATTTTCTGGTGAGGTTAGACTTATCTTTCGTTGTAGGCATATCCCCAATGGCTGATGCTGTCTCTGTTATAAATTCCTGTTATCTCTCTAGGAAACATCCTCGTCATCTGGGGTCCATCCTGTGAGTGGCCTAAAGGGTATAATTTCACCAGGCTCTGCGCAGACTAAGTGGTGTATTAACTTAATGGATCGATAAAATCTGTGTAGGTCACCCTGCACTTGTTCCTTGTGGGATTTGGGATTTCGGTTACGAAGGTGAGGCCTCTGTTCAGTACCCTCTCTTGGGTTTCGGTAAGGGCGAATGTCTTGGAAGGTTGATGATTGTTTTCCCCAATTGTGGGCCCTGCCTCTCTGGCATGGTGTCCCTAACAGTTTTAAATGCTTCATTCCATTCTCTGATCATGGCTCGGGCTGTAGGGTTCTGTCCAGTGGACGTGGTCTCTGTGACTACTTTTAAACTTGGCAGGTGGGAATGGTGGGAATGTGTTTCTTGGTCTGTATGTAGTAATAAGTTGTCTGAGTTGTGTCCTGCTCTGGTGCTGGAGAGAGACTTGGCTGAAGCGTTGATCATAGGGATCCATTGCTGGCATTAGGGAAAATTACGACTGGCCATATTCATTAGTTTTGGAGTTGGTTTAGGCAGTCTGTGGTCCTTTGGATCCTTGTGATTAATGCCAAATGAAGAATGACTTTTTGCGTTCTGGCATGGCTCACTCCTCAGTCAAGGATGGAAGTGGCATGTACACATTTTTGGCTCCTGATAGCTGTGCAATTGTATGTTTATTGTTAGAGAATACGGGATCCTGGCAATGTTAGGAAATCTCCAATTATTAAAACAGGCTTGCTGGGTTGTAGTTTTCAAGGTAACATGTTTCTGCGTTGTATTGGGGTGTCTCGTTACTTCTGCCAGTCTCTTCCCCTCTACCCCTCTGTGTGTGCTGCTGAGCTTTGAGGGGTTGTGTTGTGTTGGTCGCCTGTGAATTGGCTAATTGTGTCTGGATCCTCAGCTGCTGCGTGCAGGCTACGTGTTGCTCTGACCATCATGCTGGGACCCCCGTGTGTTGGAGTGGGAAGGGTTGTGCGAGGGAAGGTGGTTGCAGTACCGGACCCTGTTTACCTTTGGCACCGCGGCTCGTGAACGTCCTGTCCGGCTGTGTCCGTGGTCCGGTTGGGTCTCCCCCCGGGAGGGTCTGCCTCGGCCCCCGTGTCTCTGGGGAGAGGGCCGCGGGTGCCCGGCGTGAGGTGAGGCGACCGTCCGAAATGAGGGCGGACGCCGCTGGGGATTCGGAGCGCGGGGCCGTGTCCAGTCCCTCGGTCCCGGTCTCGGCCGCGGACCGGAAGTGGGCCTGGGGCTCGCGGACCGGGAGGCCGGCTGGTCCTTGCGCCCGGTTGCTGCGGCCGCAACACTCACCGATCTGGGGCTGGTGTTGACGCACCGGGGTGGTGGGGGGGGTTAATGTCGGGCTGTCTGAGCGGAGCCGTGGCCGCGTGGCCGCGGGGAACAGCGGAGGGGAACGGAGCGGGGCGCGCTCTGGACGGGACGGGGACGGGACGGGCGGGTGGTCGCCCATGCAAGCGCGGGGTTGGTGCGATTGGTTTTCCTATAAATAGTAAACAATTCTTCGATATGTACCGCTACATTAGACGTTAGCAGTCGCTGACTTTGCAGGCTGGAAAACTCGCAACAGTTTTTCTGTTCAGCGCCCAGTCCTCAGAGGTCTGTATCATAACACGTATCTAAGATCCTCCATCTGATTTTAAATTTATCTCCCAAATTTCTCTTGTTCCAAATTAGGGCTTGGCGATCGCTTCTGCACGCATCGTAGGCTGCCCTCCCGGTATTCGTCCTTCCAGACATTCCAGACTATTTTGGTAATGTTCCAATCAAAATTTGTCGTGTTGGTTTAGCCCAGGTTCAGCATTAGAAGCCAATTATAAATTTTTCCTGGGTGGATTGCTGGTTTTACTAAAGTGTGTTAATATCTCTTGGCCTGCCTCGTGATGCCCTTAGGGGTAGTACGATCCGTCTTTTAGAACTCCTAGATGGTGCAAAGCCTGGGCCATTTTTAAAAATAACACTTACCGAACTGCAAAGGAGAATCCCTCTGTGGAGATTATTCCTGTCTGGTTGTGGTTGGGGTCCCATTACTGTTGTTAAACATCTCCCTCTCCCCCCTTCCTCTCTGCATGTTGCAAACTCATTCTGGCTTAGTAGACTATGCAGCAATGCAAATACATCAAATCTAAGCAATTATCTCTAGCGTTGTAGGGTTGAATCACAAGGTGGCTCACCAGTTTCTTTGGTTTTTTCCAGCTTGCGGAGACCGCTCGCCGAACCTTCCCGACAGCCAACGTAATCCAGTGCCGGGGGGCGAGCT
>CM069140.1:80879851-81002825 GCA_035221665.1 Okamejei kenojei | reverse complement strand
CCAATTCATCCCCCCCCCCCCCCCCCCCCCCCCCCCCCCCCCCCCCCCCCCCCCCCCCCCCCACCCCCCCCCACACCAACCACCCCCACACCACCCCCCCCCCCCCCCACCCCACCCCCCCCCCCCCCCCACCCCCCCCCCCCCCCCCCCCCCCCCCCCCCCCCCCAAAGATTTCACAGGTTGCCGCCCCAAACACGCGCCAACCCCGCAAACACTCGCCAGCCCCGGCAAAACACTCGCCAGACCCGAAAACACTCGCCAGCCCGAAACACTCGCCAGCCCGGCAAACACTCGCCAGCCGGCAAAAACACTCGCCAGCCCGCAAACACTCGCCAGCCCGGAAACACTCGCAAGCCCGGCAAACACTCGCCAGCCCCGGCAAACACTCGCCAGCCCGGCAAACACTCGCAGCCCGGCCAAACCCACTCGCCCCAGGCCGGCAAAACACGCAGCCACCCCGCAACCACTTGCCGGCCCGGCAAACACGCGCCAACCCCGCAAACACTCGCCAGCCCGGGGCAAACCCCACGCCAGGCACGAAACACTCGCCAGCCGGCAAACACACGGCCAGGCCCGCCAAACACTCGCCAGCCCAGTCCCCGTACGCATCTGCCCCCGCCCGCTGCTTCCCATCCTCCTCAGCGCCCAAGCTCTCCAACACCCGCGGGCCCATTGGCAGTTGATATGTGTTTATAAATTTTCGTTGAACACAGAATTCTCAACGACAGAGCGATGAGTCCGTGAGACATTTGTGATCAGCGTGGAGGCATGAGAATTTATGGCCTAAATTAGTGATTCTCACGCTAAAGGCGGTGAGGAGTTGGCAGCCTGAGACTGTCCTATCCTCAAATTTGGAGACCCAAAACTGTACACGATACTCCAGGTTGTGGTCTACCAGGGCCGTTGTACAACAGCAGAAGGGACCTCTTTGCTCTATACAGCAACTCCTCTTGTTATGAAAGGTCTACATTGCCATTGCTTTCCTCACTGCCTGTGTACCTGCATGCTTACTTTCATAGACTGATGAACAAGGACCCCAGATCCCCTTGTACTTCCCCTTTTCCCAAATTGACCACCATTTAGATATAATCTGCCTTCCTGCTTTTGCTCTAAAGTGGATAACATCACATTTTTCCACATTAAAACTTCATCTGCCAGGCATTGGCACTCCCCTAACTGTTCCAAGTCACCTGCATCGCTCATAGCTTCATCCTCCACAAGTTCAATGCCACCCAGCTTTGTGGTCTTCTGCAAATTTGCTATGTTTACTTTGAATCCCTTCATCTAGATCATTGATGTTATACTGTAAATAGGTGCGGTCCCTGCACCGAACTCGCGGTACCCCACTCGTCCTTCCTCAAATTCGGAGACCAAAATTACACACAATACTCCAGGGCAGTCTCACCAGGGCCCTGTACAAACTGCAGTTAGGAATCATCAACTCCTAAAACTCAATCATCGCGCAATGTAGGCAACATGCCATGATTGCACTTTCATTTAGTTAAACGGGGAGGGATTGACACCGGTAAATGACGGGGTTCCTGAAGAAGTTGTTAGCAACAGAGGACAACTGGGAGTATAAGTATATCATTGTCTGAAAGTGCAAACACTGAGAGACATGGTGATGAAAAGAGCGTTTGGCATTCTTGCTTTCATCAGCCGGGACATTGAGTACAGGACATCACGTAACAACTGAACAAGACGTTGGTGAGACCAGAAGTATTGGCTGTTGTTTTACTAACCCAGCTCTTGAGAAGGATGTCGTTTTTCTTGAAATGGTGCAGACAAGATTTGTGGGTTGTTAGCAGGAATGGAGGGCCGGAGTAAGAAGGAGATGTGGGCTTGCTTGGGACGTATGGAGTGAAGGAGACTGAGGAATGATCAGCTGGATGGTTATACAATTATGCCCGGCTGAAATAATAAGTGAATGGTCCTTCTCCAAGGATGGGGGAGTATATAACGAAAGCCCGTCTGAACAACAGCTGTAACATGGAGGATGGTGGGTGTGCGGAACAAGCTGCTCCAGAACTGTGACAACATTTAAAATACATGTGTATAGATGATGGATGGGTAATGGGTAAAGGTTTTCCAGAGATATGGGCCCAAACCAGGCAAATTGAATTAGCTAAGAGATATATTTGGTCTTGTATGGGCAAGTTGGGCTGAAGGGCCTGTTTTCATCCTGTACAACTATGACTAATTTTGTTCAGAGATACAGCATAGAAAATCAGGTCCTTTCGGCCCAGTCGAGTGCACTCTTACCAGTCGTTCACCCTTTCTATGGAGCAGCACTCGTATTTCGTTGGGCAGTTCTAAACCCAGAGGTGGATGAACCTTGAATTCTCCAATTTCAGGTAGGTCCCTGCATATCTCCTCCTTCCCTCCCTTCCTCAGCTATCCTTAACCCATGTCTACGCCTCTCCTTTCTTCTTCCCGACCCCCCCCCACACCAACATCAGTTGAAGAAGGGTCTCGACCCGAAACGTCGCCTATTTCCTTTGCTCCATAGATGCTGCCTCCCCCGCTGAGTTTCTCCAGCATTTTTATCTGCCACCTATTCACAATAGTTCTGTTATCCCATTTTCTCACCGAATCCTACACACTAGAGGCCAATTAACTTTTATGCACTGTTTAATTTAGGGCGATCAAATGTAAGGGGAAAGTACACAGCAAATGGTAGGATCCTTGGAACTGGTGGATTGTTTTTGGGTGGAAATCCACAGCTTCCTGCATGTGGCAATACGTGGATGGGGACAGGATGACTGGTGGCATGTTTGCCTTCATCATCCGGGGCACTGATTGCAAAAGCTGCAGCTGTTGCAGCGCTGTGCACAGTTGTGGTTGCAACACACCTGGAGGTTGCAGAGACTGTAGGAAGGGTGCAGAAGAGGCTTGCCAGGATATTGCCTGGCTTGTCTGAGCCATAAGGAGAGGTTGGGCAATAGACAATAGGTGCAGGAGGAGGCCATTCGGCCCTTCGAGCCAGCACTGCCATTCACTGTGATCACGGCTGATCATCCCAATCAGTACCCCGTTCCTGCCTTCTCCCCATATCCCCTGACTCCGCTATCTTTAAGAGCCCTATCTAGCTCTCTCTTGAAAGCATCCGGAGAACCTGCCTCCACCGCCCTCTGAGGCAGAGAATTCCACAGACTCACCACTCTCTGTGAGAAAAAGTGTTTCCTCGTCTCCGTTCTAAACGGCCGACCCCTTATTCTTAAACTGTGGCCCCTGGTTCTTTATCAAATGTATCAAATTATGAGAAGCATATAATGGGGTCTTTCACCAGGGTTGGAAATATTAAGAGAGCAGCTAGAGCTAGGCTTCCCTCTAAAAGATAGCGACTTTTAGCTCGGTGGATTGGGGAGAAGGCAGGAACGGGTACTGATTGGGGATGATCTGCACTGATCACCTAGAATGGGCAGTGCTGGCTGCGAGGGCCAATGGCCTACTCCAGACCCTATTGTCTATAGAGGGCAGTATAAGGCGATGGGGAAGATTTAAAGAAGCTTTACAAGACTAATGTATGCGGGTGGCCTGGAACCCAGTTGCTAGGAGTGGTGGTGGAGGCAGTTATAACAGCTCACATCCGAGAGGCAGGAGACTAGAGGGACACAAGGTGGCTGGCGTAACTCAGGGGACAGGCAGATCTTCGGAGAGAGGAGATGGGTGACGTATCGGGTCCAGAGTCTTCTTCAGAGCTGCGAGTCAGGGGGGAAAGGGAAAGGAGAAATATTCTGGTTGATTACTGCGCAAACACCCTCATAAGTGGTTATCTCGCACAGAGATATGCAAGGGTTAAGGTGTGAAAACCTTACATCAAAGGGGACAGAGCTCAGGAGAATGTAGAATAGATGATAATTAGTCAGGGAAGGTGACAAGAGACATCCAATGTAATCAGGCGGGACAGTCAGACTGCAGGGGATAGTCTGGAATAGAGGGACAGGGTCCATGTACCGGCAACGATGATTGGTTTTAATTGGGATCATTGCCCAGCACCGACATGGTGGGTCTGAACCGGCTGTTTTTGGGCTGTAATGCTTCCCTGGTAGATACAGATGCTGGAGTAAACTCTCGGGTCAGGCAGCATCTCTGGCGAGAAGGAATAGGTGCGTTTCAGGTCGATACTGAAATCTGATGAAGAAGGGTCTCGACCCGAAACGTTCATCCATCCTTCTCTCCAGAAGATGCGGCCTGTCCTGATTAGTTACTCCAGGCAATTTGTGTCGTATCATTTGATTTAAACCAGCATCTGGTTGCTTCCCGACACTGTACTGTTCCCTGTTCCACGTAACTCCAAGAGCCGATTGTGATGTGTCGGAAAAAGAACTGAGATGCTGGTTTAAAACCGCACATGGACAACAAGTGCTGGGTAGTAACTCAGCGGTGGTCAGGCAGCAACCGAGAGATGGAATAGGTGTGGTTTTGAGCGAAGGACCCTTCTTCAGACTGTGTCAGGGGAATTGGGACGAGAGATAAGGATGCTGTTAGGGAGTTAGATGTGGCCTTGTGGCTAAAGGACTCAGGGGGTATGGAGAGAAGGCAGGTACGGGATTACTGAGTTGGATGATCAGCCGTGATCATATTGAATGGCGGTGCAGGCTCGAAGGGTCGAAATGGCCTACTCATGACCTATTTTGCTATGTTCTATGAAGTTATAGAATAATGAATGAAGATATGCAAAAAAGTAACGATGAGAAGGAACAGGCCAGGTTTGGGCAGTGGTGCGAGAGTTTGAAAACAGTTACAGGCACATGAGGACGTCAATAAGCTGGTAGGACTTGGGAGGGGGTGGGTGGGGAGAGGGAGGGGATACCTTAGAGTTAGTGAAATCAACAATCATGCCGCTGGGGTGTAAGCTGCCAAGCGAAATACGAGGTGCTGTTCCTACAGTTTGCGTTTGGTCTCACTCTGACAATGGAGGAGGCCCAGGACAGTGAGTTAAAGTGTTTGGCAGTCGGGAGATCAGGTAGGTCCAGGCAGACTGAGTGAAGGTGTTGACTGATCCAGCCTTTTTGTGTCTAAGCTGCTTGTGATGACTTGCAGGAGCTGAAGGTGAAGATGCGTGAGCTCCTGCCGCTGATCCCAGTGCTGGAGCAGTACAAGACTGACAGCAAACTCATTCTGCAGTTTCAAGGAGGAGGTGAGGAACCTCTCGGCCGTGCTGACCGGCATCCAGGAGGAACTGGGTGTGTTTGATTATGAGGAGCTGCACCAGAGAGTGTTGAACCTGGAGACCAGGCTCCACGACTGCGTGAAGAAACTCTGTGAGTTCACAATACGTCTTCTGCTCATGGAGGAAGGCATGCGGAAACCCTCTCATGTGAACCTGACCATCTCATAATCCTAGTCACCGTGACGCAGGCCCTTCAGCCCATCAAGTCCTGGCCAACCCCATTGACCACCCATTTACACGACTCGCTGTCTGTCAGCACAGACACAGGCCCTTCAGCCCATCATACCAACCCTCAACCACCCAGTTACACTCATTACCGAGTCACCACAGAAACAAGCCCTTTGAATCCACTAACACGACACAAATCCCATTTTATAGTTTCCACATTTCCATCAACCCCTCTGTAAATGGTAAAGGGCCTGTCCAACCAGCGTGCGACTGCATGCGTCTAGCGTGACCAAACGTGGTCGCTTGAGGCGTACGGGCTCGCGGGGCCGGCCCCAATTCGAACCGCGGAGGCGTATGGAGTTGTGCGCGGCTGGTCCCGACACCACACTCAACTGAACTTGGGCGTCTCACGGCGTCGGGAGGTGACGTCATCACACAACGGCTCGCCGGGCGGTGACGTCATCTCGCAACGCCACGTGCTAGGCGTACGGCGTCATGCCGCTGCGTACGTCCTCAATGCGGCTGCGGGCCGACAGGCCGGTGCCGCGCGGGATCTTTGGACAGTGTCAGTTTTCCGGAGCCCCGCGCGATGTCGGGACCAGCCCCGCACAACTCCATACGCCTCCGGCGATCGAAGTGGGACCGGCCCCGCGAGCCCTCAAGCGGCCACGTCAGGTCGCGCTAGACGCATGCAGTCGCATGCTGGCGGGACAGGCCCTTAATCATGTATTGTCTTTCCGCTGACTGGTTAGCACGCAACAAAAGCTTTTCACTGTACCTCGGTACACGGGACAGTAAACTCAACTGCCTCTACACTCCATCACTCCTGTGCGTAGAAGGGGCAATTTACAGTGCCCTGTTAATACACCAACCCGCACAGCCCTGAGATATGGGACCCACACGGTCACAGAGACAGCATCAAACCGCAGGGAAAAGCAGTCACAGGTGGTGAGAAAGAACCATAGAAACATAGGAAATAGGTGCAGGAGGTGGCCATTCGGCCCTTCGAGCCTGCATCGCCATTCAATATGATCATGGCTGATCATCCAACTCAGTATCCTGTACCTGCCTTCTCTCCATACCCCCTGATCCCTTTAGTCACAAGGGCCACATCTAACTCCCTCTTAAATATAGCCAATGAACTGGCCTCAACTACCTTCTGTGGCAGAGAATTCCACAGACTCACCACTCTCTGTGTGAAAAATGTTTTCTCATCTCGGTCCTGAAGGATTTCCCTCTTATCCTTAAACTGTGACCCCTTGTTCTGGACTTCCCCAACATCGGGAACAATCTTGCTGCATCTAGCCTGTCCAACCCCTTAAGAATTTTGTAAGTCTCTATAAGATCCCCCCTCAATCTTCTAAATTCCAGCGAGTACAAGCCGAGTCTATCCAGTCTTTCTTCATGTGGAAGTCCTGACATCCTAGGAATCAGTCTGGTGAACCTTCTCTGTACTCCCTCTATGGCAAGAATGTCTTTCCTTAGATTAGGAGACCAAAACTGTACGCAATACTCCAGGTGTGGCCTCACCAAGACCTGCACAACTGCAGTAGAACCTCCCTGCTCTTGTACTCAAATCCTTTTGCCATGAATGCCATTATACCATTCGCTTTCTTCACTGCCTGCTGCACCTGCATGCCTACTTTCAGGGACTGGTGTACCATGACACCCAGGTCTCGTTGCATCTCCCCCTTTTCCTAATCGGCCACCATTCAGATAATAGTCTACTTTCCTGTTTTTTCCACCAAAGTGGATAACTTCACATTTATCCACATTATATTGCATCTGCCATGCATTTGCCCACTCACCCAGCCTATCCAAGTCACCTTGCAGACTCCTAGCATCCTCCTCACAGCTAACACTGCCCCCCAGCTTCGTGTCATCTGCAATCATGGCTCCAGCTGCAGAATGCAAGAATAACATAAAAACATAAAACATACACAATAGTTGCAGGAGGAGGCCATTCGGCCCTTCCAGCCAGCACCGCCATTCACTGTGATCATGGCTGATCATCCAATCAGAAACCATTCCTGCTTTCTCCCCATATCCTGCGATTCCGTTAGCCCTAATAGTTAAATCTAACTCTCTCTTGAAAACATCCAGTGAATCAGCCTCCACTGCCTTCTGAGGGCGAGATTTCCACAGATTCACAACTCTCTGGGTGAAAACATTTTTCCTCATCTCAGTTCTAAATGGCCTACCCCTTATTCTTAAACTGTGACCCCAGGTTCTGGAATCCCCCAACATTGGGAACATTTTTCCTGCATTTAGCCTGTCCAACCCCTTAAGAATTTTATATGTTTCTATGATACCCTCTCATCGTTCTAAATTCCAGTGAATACAAGCCCAGTCACTCCATTCTCTCAGCATATGACAGTCCCGCCATCCCGGGAATTAACCTGGTTAACCTACGCTGCACTCCCTCAATAGCAAGAATGTCCTTCCTCAAATTAGGAGACACAAAACCCCAGGTGCAGTCTCACCAGGTACCTGTCCAACTGTAGCAGGACCTCCTTGCTCCTAAACTCAACTCCTCTTGCTAACTAAATGGGTTAGGCACCATCTGTGGAGGGAATGGGTGTGAATGTTTTGGGTCGGGACCTTTCTTCAGGCTGATTGTAGCAGGGTGATAAATCTGGCAAAGAGGTGGCGGTGGGACAAGCGATATGTGGGTACAGGTGGCAGGGGTCTGATTGGCAGATGGGTGGAGTAAGCGACAAAGGATGGAGATGAACGGGAGACAAAAGGCTGTCCGATTATGGAGAGGAGTGAAATGTAAAGACAGAGTGAGGGCTATAGGTGGAGGGGCAGGATGTCATGGTGGGAGGAATGGGTGCATATTAGGGTTAGGGAGGTACAGAGAGAGGGAAAGTTGGGTGTAACTTGACATTGGAGACTTCAATCTTCCCCAGTGGAATATGAGGTGCTGCTAATATGAGTTCCTTCTGCCTCCTGTCTGTATCTCATGTGATCTAACCCTCCAGAGAAGCCTCCAGGCTGAATCATGCTGGACAATATGGACTATGTGCTCATCAACCTTCACTCAATGCCATTTGTAAAGCACCGTTTCCCAAATATAAAACCATGCTGACTATCCTTGATTCATTCCCAGCTTTCCAAATGAATGTGTATCTGATCCCTCAGAATCCTCTCCAGTAACATCGACCACAGGTGTAAGGCCTACGTCTGGCTACAATGCCCAGCTTTATCCTTGCTGCTCTTCCTAAATATAGAGGCATAACTTTAGGGTTAATCTTCTGGCTCCTCATCCATGTCTACCAATGATCAGTCAGGACTCCTGTCATTTCTTCTCTGGCTTCCCTCAGGGTGCTTGGATCTGCCCCTGGACATTTATCTACCTTCATTCATTGCCAGACGTCCATCACCTGTTGTAACATCACCTGTGGCGACGTCCCATTAACTGTCTTGAGTCCTCGTTTAGCCCACTTGGATACCTTGCGTACCTTGGTTATACAGGCCAGAGTGTCACTGTGACTGGTCACGTTCATAGTGCTTTACTTCCTTCATTCCTTCCTCCGGTCGCATGGTTACAGAGTGAAGCTATCCAGAGAGAGAGCAGGCGGCTGCTTGCACCGTGTGTGTGTGTGTGTGTGAGTGCGAGATCACCTGCAGCATTCCCATGAGTGTAAATTATTTTGCAGCATGTGGCAAACTGATGAAGATCAGTCTCCCGATCACAGTGAAGGCCTCTGGAACCAGGTTCGGGGCATGGATGACTGACCCTCTCGCCGCACAGACAGAGGACAAGGTTGGTGCCTGCTAGGGGGGTTGGTGGTGGGTGAGCGGGGGTTGGGGATGGAAGGGGGGGAGGTGATGGGTGGGGGGGTTGGGTGAGGGTGGGGGTACATGGGCTAGTGAACAGTGGAGGGAGGAGTTCCACTGACCAGATGCTCTTGTGCCAGAGTTTGGTCACACGGCATGAAACAGGCTCTTCGGCCCACGGACTCTGTGCTGACCATCAGGAATCATTCAATATGGAAACATTCCAATCTATCCCCAATCTAATGAGACAAGACTTTCCCCCACCAAGCCGTGCTGGTTGTCCCTGGTCAGCGCCTGCCTTTCCACTGTACATGGGTGGTGTGGCGTGGGTTGGTCTCCTCTATGTTCCCTGTCACTGGTTTACCAACCTCCAGCTACTTCTTGCACAAGGGGACAACATTTGGTCTCCTCCAGCCTTGCCGTACCCTACCTCTGACTAACCAAGATCAGGACCCCAGCCATCTCCATCACACCTTGGGATAGACCTCAGCAACCCTGGGGAGGCTCCACTCTGGTGATTCTAGAACCTTCGCAACACTGAGCTTCAATACAACACCAGTGTACTCATGACCTACAACCTTCGTTCTGGTAAATATAGAGATGTGTCCTTGAGGACCTTGTCCAAGCAAGGTTGTCCTCCACATCCTCAGGTGACCTTCTCTTGCCCTGTCTAACCCTCGTGCTCCTGATAAACTTACAAAATGTTGTGGAATCTCCCTATCCTGCCAAAGATATGCCACGGTACCCAGCACCCTCCTTGTTTATTCCGTACCTCCAGTGTTAATGCCTCCACTTTGGAATAAATAGGCCTTTCAGGAAGTGGGACTGGTGAACAAAGGGTCAGTGCTTGTGCCCAAGCTACTTACAATGTAGAGCAAACTAATCATCCCGTCAGATTTTTCAGGAATCTAGATGTGTTGGCATCTGGCTAGCGCAACTAGACAGCAGTCCTGAACTACTATCTACCTCATTGGTGACCCTCGGACTATCATTGATCAGACTTTGCTGGCTTTACCTTGCACTAAACGTCATTCCCTTCTCATGCATCTATACACTGTGGACAGCTCGATTGTAATCATGTATTGTCTTTCTGCTGACTGGTTAGCACGCAACATAATCTTTTCACTGTACCTCGGTACATGTGACAATAAACTAAAGTGCTGAATCCTGCACTCCTCCTGAATCACCAGGGCCCTTTCCCCACACTCCCCTTAGACTAGCTGGGGCCATTTCATGCTCTCCCTTTAATGGAGTGACTTCATTGTATCGTACTGCTGTGCAGCATCTTAAAGAAGAAGTGATTTCAGCGTGACGGTGTATAAACAAGAGTCGGTCCGATGGTCTGTAAAGTGCACAAGGTCCCGTGTGTGCCGGGTTAATGGAGTTTTGTTTCATTCTGTTGGCCACAGTTGAAGCGGGTGAGAGAATGTGTAAGAAGGAAGACTTTCCACCAGTGGGAGAGTCTAGGACCAGAAGGCACAGTCTCAGAATTAAAGGACGTTCGTTTAGGAAGGAGATGAGGAGGAATTTCTTTAGTCAGAGGGTGGTGAATCTGTGGAATTCTTTGCCACAGACGGCTGTGGAGGCTAAGTCAGTGGATATTTTTAAGGAGATGGATAGATTCTTGATTAGTGCGGGTGTCAGGGGTTATGGGGAGTAGTCAGGAGAATGGGGTTAGGAGGGGAGATGGATCAGTCATGATTGAATGGCGGAGTAGACTTGATGGACCGAATGGCCTAATTCTTCTCCTATCACATATGACCATATGAACTGCAGATTCTGGTTTTAAACCGAAGAGACACAAAAAGCTGGAGGAACTCAGCGGGTCAGACAGCATCTCCGGAGTAAAGGAATGGGTGACGTTTAAGGTCGAGACCCTTCTTCCGACTGAGAGTCGGGGGAAAGGGAAACGAGAGATATAGAAAGATACTAGACCAACTGCTTCCCATTGGGCCCCTGTCAGATGGGAGGCCTGCTCCCCCAACACAAACCGTTCCCTAACGCAATATTGCACCACTAACCCGTAGCCCCCACGGGAGGCGTAGTCCCCAACTCAACCCACAGCCAAACGTAAGATTCCAGCACTCCCCTACCTCCCCAGCAGTGGAGTTAAAAAAAAAATCCAATTGTACTTCCCCAATTGCAATACCAATTGACCCTCCCCCTCCTGTTCTGCCAGGAGCTGGAGTAAGTGATGTATGATGACAACATTGTTGCAAATGTCGGGTGGAGGACTGTGATATCCCATTCAGGTGAAAAGTTGGTGGAAGCACAGAGTGTTCCTGTAATGCAAATTTGTATCGAAGTTTGTTGGAAGCTGGTGCAGCAATTTTAACAGTAAAAATCGTTAAAGTTGGCTTTTGTTAAACCTGGTAATATCAATAACTTGTGAAATATAACATCAAATCTGAAGGAAACTTGATTAGACCGGCGACAGGAAAAAGTTGAGTAAAAGTCTGCAAAAAATGTTGCGCTATTGTGTACCGTTTTGGCGTAGCTCCTTGAGATCACAGCCAAACAAGTCGAGACTTTTAATAGTATATATTTTAAATATAATATTCCTCTTATCGAGTCCAAACACAAGATTAGTAGTTGTTTAGCCAGAGGTGAGCACACTTCTCGGCGTCTGCACAATGGTCTGTCTTGCGCTTCTTATGTGCGGTGGTGGAAAGATTGGTGGCAACAGGGCCGCGGGGGGAACGCTCTTTCCTGGACCCCAACAAAGGAATGAAAGATATGCAAAACCGTAATGATGATAAAAGGAAACAGGCCATTGGTAGCCGCGCGCAAGGTGAAAACGAGTTAAAGACAATGAGACGCAACAAGACGGCTTTGAAATGAGCACAACGACTTGGATGGGGGATGGACAGAGAGAGAGGGGATGCAAGGGTTACCTGAAGTTAGATAAATCAATATGCATACCGCTGGCGTGTAAGCTGCCCAAGCAACATACAACATAGTAAGTAAGTAAGTTTATTGGCCAAGTATTCACATACAAGGAATATGCCTTGGTGCTCCGCCCACAAGTAACAACATGACATACAGTGAGTTACAAATGACTCAGAAGACACTAAACATTAATAATAATAAAACACTAATGATAAAACACCATTGATCAACAAACTATCAGATCAAAGGGAGGCTACAGATTTTTGGCTGTTGAAGATTTTTGGCAGTATGAAGCATGTGAGCGTGAGTTTTTGACTGGGGTTGCTGTACTGTATGAAGTGTGTGAGCGCGCGTTGCCCACTGGGGTTGCTGGTAACTGTGACTCTGCCTTGGATTTCTCCCAGGTGTGGTACATGGATGGCTACACAAGCAGCAAAGTGGTGCGGGAATACCAATCCATGGCAGACTTTGTGAGCGGAGAGGATTACCGGCTGTTCCGCCTGCCGTATTCCTGGGCTGGCACCAATCACCTGGTCTATAACGGCTCCCTCTACTTCAATAAGTACCAGAGCAACACACTGATCAGGTACAACTTCCAGTCGGGATCCGTGCAGGCCCAGCGTAGCCTGGAGTACGCCGGCTTCAATAACGTGTACCCGTACACGTGGGGGGGGTTCTCAGACATCGACCTGATGGCCGACGAGGGGGGGGTCTGGGCCATCTACGCCACCAATCAGAATGCGGGGAACATCGTGATCAGCCAGCTGGACAGCCAGTCGCTAGAGGTGCAGCGCAGTTGGAACACGGGCTACCCCAAGAGGAGTGCTGGCGAGGCGTTCATGATCTGTGGCACTCTGTACGTCACCAACTCACACCTGACCGGCGCCAAGGTCTACTACGCCTACTCCACCAAAACATCCAACTACGAGTACATCGACATCCCCTTCCATAACCAGTACTTCCACATCTCCATGCTGGACTACAACGCCAGAGACCGCACGCTGTACGCCTGGAACAATGGCCACCAAGTGCTGTTCAACGTCACTCTGTTTCACATCATCCACACCCAGGAAGACACGGCATCTCCCAAAGAGCAGTAACCGTCGCAAACTTCCCACCTGTCCAAGATTTTCAACCCTTCCTTTTCCTGGAGTGAGTTTTTCATAAAATAATGGCGAGGCTTTGATCTAGGTCTGTGTGTAAACTGTGTGTACGTATAGCTGTGCTACTGGAGATAAATCCTATCCATCCACTTATCCTCAACATGACTGCAGTAACACTTGGATCATCCTGCACACTCCAGCTCGGGAGGTGCCTGATGGGCAGATTCCCCACACTGTTGGATGTTACCACAGCCAATGCACCAACACATGTTTAATTAACTCTATTAGCAATCACACAGCATCATACATTATCTGATCAACACAGTGAGGCTAAAGGGAGGTGGACACAAAATGCTGGAGTAACTCAGCGGGACAGGCAGCATCTCTGGAGAGAAGGAATGGGTGACGTTTTGGGGCGAGACCTTTCTTCAGACTGAGTGTCACGGGGAGAGGGCAACTAGTGGTATGAAAAGGTTCAGAACAAACCAGAGCCGGCACCGACGGCCAAGCAAAGGTGGAGCCCACAATGGTCCATTGTTGGTTGTGGAAGAGGTGATAAAGAAAGGGATATATGGATGTGAACAGTGGAACTAGCAGGAGGACTAGATGGGGGAGGGGCAGAGAGAGAGAGAGAGGGAATGCAAAGGTTACTTGAAATTAGAGAAATCAATGTTCATACCACTGGGTTTAAGGTGCCCTAGCGAAATATGAGATACCTTGTAAGATGGAACTGCAGATGCTGGTTTAAATCGAAGATAGACACAGAGTGCTGGAGTAACTCTGCGGGACAGGCAGCATCTCTGGAGAGAAGGAATGGGAGACGTTTCGGGTCCAGTCTGAAGAAGGGTCTCCACCCGAAACGTCACCCTTTCCTTCTCTCCTGAGATGCTGCCTGTCCCGCTGAGTTACTCCAGCTTTTTGCGTCTATCTTCGAAATATGTGGGTGCTGTTCCTCCAATTTGTGTGTGGCCCAGGAAATGGGGTCCGTGAGTTTAAAGGAAGTGTGGGAAATGGGCCCAGGGTGTGTTTAAAGTTAGCGAGGTATAAAGTATAAAGTGAACAGCTTCCGGGCTGGGCTGTGTAGAGCTGTGCCTTGGAACAGAGGAGAATGACAAACAGGGTCCTCTTGTGGACAAATGGAGCATAGCAAACCAAGGGTTCCATCCTCAGTGAAAGGAGAGTATGAACCGGTCCCCTGCATGTTCGAGGGGGGAGTGAGTAACAGGACCCCTGTTGCTTCAAGGGAGCCCAGGAGACGACCACGAGATAACCACTGTGGAGTTAAAGGCAGAGTGTGAATCGGCACAGCGGAATATCTGGATCTACTGCAGGTGCTTTTGTGAAGTGGACTTCATGTCATGCTGGTTCATTCATCTTTAAATGTAATCTCCATCTAGAAGTTGGATTGACCCATCCTGGAGTTTAAATTTGCAATGTAAATTGTTAATGTGCACTTTAACTGAATTGGCCGTGTGTGATGAAACTGCACTCCAATGGCTTAGTACTAGCCGTCCGCAAGGATTCAGCCTGGGATTGGAGTGTTATATCAGTACAAGTGGTGACAGGAGTTGTCTGCGTATTCCTCAATGTTTAGAAGGATGGAGGATAATCTTATTGAGATGCTGATCCTCAGGGACAGGACACAGTAGATGTCGAGATGTTCAATGAAGATTTTGGTACAAGTTTGTAAAGCTTTGGTCAGGCCTCAAGTGAACGATTGTGTGCCGTTATGGTTACCACATCACAGCAAGGTTGTGGTTGGACTGGAGAGGGTGCAGAGGAGATTCACCAGGAGGTTGCATGATGACAGTGAATGGCGGTGCTGGCTGGAAGAGCCACTCCTTCTGGCCTACTCCTGCACCTATTGTTGCCTGGGGTGGAGAGTTTCGGTGATGAGGAGAGAGGGTGGAGACTGCGTTTGTTCCCCTCAGACTAGACGAGACTATGGAGGGTGGTGATGAAGGGGGACAGAATGAGGAGGGGAGATGATGAGAAACGTTGTCACCACGGCAGAGGTATCTGAATTTAAATGGCATGTTCTTATGGTAAGGACTAGAGACAGAAAATAGGTGCAGGAGTAGGCCATTCGGCCCTACAAGCCAGCACCGCCCTACAATAAGATCATGGCTGATCATCCAAAATCGGCACCCCGTTCCTGCTTTCTCCCCATATCCCTTGAATCCGACTAAGAGGTTTCCAGCGGATCTGAGGGGGGATTGGGGTTGGAATATGGAATGCACTACCAGATGGGGTGGTCGACATTTAGCAAGTATCTGAGCTAGGACTTGAATCAAGCAAGCAGAGAACTTCTCAGCTACGATTGTGGTCACAGGCACAGAGGTCCAATGGGCTTGTTTCTGGGCTGTATGACCCTATCACCCTGGAGATTGCAGGAAACACATCCAAATACAACCAGATGCCAATAAGAAAGAACTCAAAAGCAGTCAGTCCCTGGGTCGTCAGCCAAGCTGATGTGCCTGATTCAATTGTGTGATCAGTAGGTGTGATCACAACCGGAGCAGAAAAAGGAGCAAGAGTAGGCCATTCAGCCCATCGAGATGCTGCACCATTAATGGCTGATCGTGCAAACACAGCTCTCTTGCTATATCCACAATCCCTCAGTCCTAAACATCCTCAATATATTTCATGATTAAATCCTCACCACTGTCTTATCTGAGCAAAATTGGTTTTAAGTGGTTTTCTCTGTAAAAGTGAGACACCAAAGCATCCAACTTATAGACCCATGTGTGTTTCTTTGTATAAATCAATGTTTTTATAAGATCGTTGCAGCAAGTACGTATGTCTGCCAAATGTTTTTTTAACTTTCCCCCTTGCTTATTGCTTTTTCCAGACCGGACTGATGTGGTCAAACACTTCTGGTCAATGTCTGCCTGTGTGTGAAATGTAAAAAGTTTATTCATGTTGATTATTTGAAGAATATCATTCTAAATATTACACAGACTGGCATTTCATCCCAATGTTGTGTCAATGCTCATTCAATTTTTAATACAACATGTCAGTTCCTAATGTGGTTAATAAACGTCCTTACTGGAAACAGCATTTATCATGTTTTCACTTACAGGCCTGGGTGTCGAACTCAAGGTCCCTGGTGGTCCTAAAGGAACGGAAAGGATTCAAATCACTGAAGTATCACAAGAGCATCAGAGGGGGGTTAGAGAGGTATAACTGTGTGGAGACGGAGATGGAGAAAATGGGGAGTGCAGACATAGAGCGAGAGAGAGAATGAGAGTGTACAAAGAAAGCAAATGAGACAAGTGAGGGAGAGAGTAGAAGAGAGGAGATAATGGGAGAGAGGTGAGGGAGAGAGGTCCCTCCCCCACCTCTCTCCCATTATCTCCTCTCTTCTACTCTCTCCCTCACTTGTGTGGGGGGAAAGAGTGGGAGAGATTGAGGTGGGGAAAGAGAAGGAAGAGAAGAGAGGGAAGAATGACAGACAGATTACATACTGTAAATCATCTACCACAGAAAGGAATGCAGGAGAGCTGCTACAGGCAACGAGCGATGTGCGATTGAGTACTGAGAGGGGAGACACACCCTTCTCCACAAAGCAGTGCCCAGACCAGTCAAACAACAGCCTCCATGGTTGCAGGCGGGGAATGAGGAGCTACAGAGCCACATGTATACACATGCACACCGACTCAAACACACTCACACAGACAGATACACACACGCAACCAGACTCACATACAGAATCACATACACCCAGACACACTCCCTCACACACACAAAGATGTACACCCTCACACACACACTGACACACACAGACTCACTCTCACAGACACACACACACAGACTTACTCTCACAAAGACAGACACGCACGCGCACAGACTCACTCTTACAGCCACACACACAGACACACACACAGACACACTCAGACATACACAGACACGCACACTCACTCACACTCGGACACGCAGTCACACACACACACATGCACACACACACACACATGCACATTCACACACACAGACAAACACTCTCACACAGACTCACACATGCAACACAGACTTACTCACACACACACATGGACTCACACAGAAAGACAAGACAGACAGACACTACTTCTACACCCTATCCACACACCCCACACACACAGACACTGAATCCACACACCCCATACTTCTACACCCTATCTGCCTGTGTTGCCACCCTGCGGGAATTATGGACTTGGCAACTTTCTCACTCTCTCCATCGTCCTACATCTACATATTTTGCGTTGTGTGCCGTTACCTGTCGGACCATCAACATTTTCATCCAGATCATTGACATAGAGGTTCCAGCACAGATCCTTGTGAAACATCACTGGTCACAACCCTCCAGCCAGAGAAACACACTTCACCATTACCCTCTACGACCCAACCCAATGTTGTATTCAATTTACCAACTCACACTGTGAATCCCGTGTGACCTCTGGACCAGCCTGCCATGAGTGACCTTGTCACGGTGAACGGCAGGCCCCTGGGGAGTGTTGTAGAGCAGAGGGGTCTAGTGGTGCAGCAACAGTGCGCTGAAAGTGGAGTCACAGGTAGATAAGGTGGTCAAGAGAGATTTTGGTACTTTGGCCTTCATCAGTCAGGATATGTGAAGGAATCCCCGTTCCAGCGCAGGTCCGCAGAAACAGCAGGTACAGTAAATACAGTACCTGGAAACAAAGGGGAAGCCTCCATTGTGTCCGGAAACGTGGCCGGCGGGCAGGACTTCAGGTCAGACTGAAGCGCAGGGGACTTCAACCCCCTCTCCCTACTATCCTACTGGCCAATGTACAGTCCCTTGAAAATAAAGTGGAGGACTTAAGGGCCAGACTGCTTTATCAAAGGGAGCTGAGGGAATGCTTCACAGACACGGCTCACCCCCAGCTCTCCAGACTCAGCGGTCCAGCCTGAAGGGTTCTCCATCCACCGCATGGACCGTACACTGGCATCTGGGAAAGGGAGAGGAGGGGGCGTCTGCCTCATGGTCAACTCTGCGTGGTGCTCAGACGTGGCAGTCCTGTCCAACTCCTGCTCTCCACACCTCGAACATCTGGCGGTGAAGTGCCGTCCCTTCTACCTTCCGAGGGAATTCACCTCCATCATCCTGACCGCGGTCTACATCCCACCCCAGGCAGACGTCCGTCTGGCACTGGAGGAGCTGCCACACATGGTCAACAAACGCCAGACGTCTTACCCCGAGGCTTTTACCACCATTGCTGGGGACTTCAATAAGGCAAACCTCAAGAAATCACTCCCCAACTACTACCAACATGTCACCTGCTGCACCAGAGGACCAAACACCCTCGGCCACTGCTACACACCACCATCAGGAATGCTTACCGCTCTATCCCTCGCCCTCACTTCGGTAAATCCGACCACACTGCGGTGCTGCTTCTCCCTGCCTACAGGCAGCAATTAAAGAGCGCACCCCCAGAGGTGAGGACAGTACAGAGCTGGTCGGGGGGGGCAGAGGAACAACTCCAGGACTGTTTGGAGTCTGTGGACTGGGCAATGTTCAAGGACTCGGCAACGGACTTGAATGAATACGCCAGTCATTACAGACTTCATAAAGAAATGTGTGGAGGACTGCATCCCTACAAAATCCTCCCTCCGAGTGTTTCCCAATCAGAAACCTTGGATGAACTTTGAGATCCGCACTCTTCTGAAGACCAGACATCGGGCATTCATGTCTGATGATACAGTGGTCTACAAGAAGTCCAGATACGACCTTGGTAAGGCCATCAAAAAGGCCAAAAGGGACTTCTGCTCCAAACTGGAGGATGAGACAGATGTTCGGCAGCTGTGGCGGGGCCTGAATGCAATCACCTCCTACAAGGCGAAACCAGGAGGCAGCTCGAATGTCAGCGATACATCACTCCCTGACGAGCTCAATGCGTTTTACGCACGCTTTGATAAGGAGAACACCGATGTGCCTTCCCGAGCCCCCATTCGCTGTGATGGTATTTCAGTCTCAGTCACAGAGGCCGACGTCAGGAAATCCTTCAGAGGGGTGAACCCTCGAAAAGCGTCTGGACCTGATGGCATACCCGGTCGTGTTTTAAAAACCTGTGCGGACCAACTGGCTGGAGTTTTTACGGACATTTTCAACCTCTCACTTCTGAGGTCTGAGGTTCCCACCTGCTTCAAAAGGGCATCAATTATACCAGTGCCCAAGAAGAGCAAGGTGACGTGCCTCAATGACTATCGACCAGTGGCACTAACGCCCGTGGTGATGAAGTGCTTTGAGAGGTTGATCATGGCGCAAATCAACTCCTACCTCGACAAAAACCTGGACCCACTGCAGTTCGCTTACCGCCACAACAGATCAACGGTGGATGCGATCTCGCTGGCCCTCCACTCCGCTCTGGACCACTTGGACAACAAAAACTCATATGTCAGGTTGTTATTCATTGATTACAGCTCGGCATGTAATACAATCATCCCCTCCAAGCTGGTTACCAAAGTCGCAGAACTGGGTCTCTGCACATCCCTCTGCAATTGGATCCTCGACTTCCTCATTCACAGACCACAGTCTGTTCGTATTGGTGGAAATGTGTCAGCCTCGATAACAATCAGCACGGGAGCACCTCAAGACTGCGTGCTCAGCCCCCTGCTGTACTCACTCTATACTCATGACTGCGTAGCCGGTCACAGTGCGAACTCCATCAACAAGTTAGCTGATGACACCCCTGTTGTGGGATGTATCACTGATGGGGATGAGTCGGAGTACAGAAGAGCGATCGAGTGACTGTCCATATGGTGCCAGCACAATAACCTTGCCCTCAACACCAGCAAAACCAAGGAACTGATTGTGGACTTCGGAAGGAGTAGGATGGGGACCCACAGTCCCGTTTATATCAACGGGTCGATGGTTGAAAGGGTCAAGAGCTTCAAATTCCTGGGCATGCACATCTCTGAATATCTTTCCTGGTCCAAGAACACAGATGCAATTATTAAGAAAGCACATCAGCGCCTCTACTTCCTGAGAAGATTACGGGGAATCAGTTTGTCAAGGAGGACTCTCTCTAACTTCTACAGGTGCACAGTAGAGAGCTTGCTGACTGGTTGCATCGTGGCTTGGTCCGGCAACTTGAGCGCCCTGGAGCGGAAACGACTACAAAAAGTAGTAAACACTGCCCAGTCCATCATCGGCTCTGACCTCCCTTCCATCGAGGGGATCTACCACAGTCGCTGCCTCAAAAAGGCTGGCAGCATCATCAAGGACCCACACCACCCTGGCCACACACTCATCTCCCTGCTACCTTCAGGTAGAAGGTACAGGAGCCTGAAGACTGCAACGACCAGGTTCAGGAATAGCTACTTCCTCACCGCCATCAGGCTATTAAACCTGGCTCGGACAAAACTCTGAACATTGATAACCCATTATCTGTTTATTTGCACTTTATCAGTTTATTTATTCATGTGTATATATATTTATATAATGGTATATGGACACACTGATCTGTTCTGTAGTCATGCCAACTATGTTCTGTTGTGCTGAAGCAAAGCAAGGATTTCATTGTCCTATCAGGGACACACGACAATAAACTCTCTTGAATTATGAGTATAAAAGTTGAATATTATGTTACAGTTGTATGTTGTTGGCGGGGTTATATTTGGAGTATTGTGTTCAGTTTTAGTCACCCAGCTTAGGCAGGATGTTGTTTTGGTGGAAATAGTGCAGAGAGGTTTTTGGAGGATGTTGCCCGGGCTTGTGGGCCTGACCTACAGGGAGAGGTTTGGCAGGCTAGCACTTTCATTCAATGGAGCACAGGCGGCTGAGGGGTGATCTTATGGAGGTGTATAAAATCATGAGGGGTATAGAGTGAATGCAGTCTTTTATGCAGAGTCAGGGAATCAAAAACCAGAGGACAAAGTGAGAGCAGAAAGATTTAATAGGAATCTGAGGAGCAACTTTTCCACACAGAGGGTGGTGGGTAAATGGAATGAGCTGGCAGAGAAGGTAGTTGAGGCAGGGATTATAACACCATTTAAAATATATTGGACAAGAACTAGGATACAAAGGGATCTAGGTAAAACACAAGATGGGACTGGCGTAGGTGGGGCATCTTGGTCTGCGTGGGCATGTTGGGCCAAAGGGTCTGTTTCCATGCAGTAAGGCTTGATGGTTCTGACTCCAGGCCACAAAGACAACATCCACTGCCCTACCCTTCATCAATTCCTTAAAATACTCATTCAAATTTGTGGGACAGGCCGTTCCGGCACAAAGCGATACTGATTGTTCCTAATGAATCCATGCTCTCTCAATGCCCCAATGATTTCCCAATAATCTTCTCCAATCATTTCCCTCCCACTGATGGAAGGCTCACCTGCCTATAATTGCCTGGATTATCTTTGCTGTTCTTCAACAAAGGATCAACGCTGGTCATGCTCCAATCCTCTGGCACTTCTTACTACTTGTTTCCTTCCAAATGTCCTCCACTCTTCCTTCCCTCCTCCACGACCAAACCATCATGGGATGGTTAATGACCCCAGAATTAACGGGAAAGGAAGCTCACAAAGGGATAGGAGAGTAAGGCCAAGTGTAATAGGGATCGATGTGAAAGGTGAGATGCGAAAGGAATTAAAAGTATTGTATATGAATGCGTGAAGTATAAGAAGTAAAGTAGGTGAGCTTGAGGCTCAGTTAGCGGTTGGTAGATATGACAATGTGGGGATTACTGAGACGTGGCTGCAGGAGGATCGGGCCTGGGAACTTAATATTCAGGGTTATACATCCTATAGAAAGGACAGGCAGGTGGGCAGAGGGGGGGTAGCTCTGCTGGTGAGGGATGGAATTCAGTCCCTTGCGAGGGAAGACATACGGACTGGTAGTGGGTCATCATAGTTGAGGAATATATGATTATAGTTTAGTAGCCGATAATTGCAGAGGAGTTAAAACTGGCATGTAAACAACGGTTTGAATGACTGTGGTGATGAACGTTAAATCGAGATGGAGAGAGCTGTAATGGAGCACCAGTGATGGATTTAGTGTTGTCAAGGACCCAGATTGAACAAGGGGACTAGATTAGGCATGAGAGTGGAGCTGGCCAAGGTAGACTGGAAAGGGATTCTAGCAGGAATGACGGTGGAACAGCAATAGCAGGAATTTCTGGGCATAATCCAGAAGTCGCAGGATCATTTCATTCAAAAAGGAAGAAAGATTCTAAGGGTAGTAGGAGGCAACCGTGGCTGACAAGAGAAGTTAGGGATAGAATAAAACTAAAAGAAAAGATGTATAACACAGCAAAGAGTAGCCGGAAGCCAGAGGATTGGTAAACTTTCATAGGACAACAGAAGGAAACAAAATGGGCAATACGGGCTGAAAGGATGAAGTATGAGGGGAAATTGGCCAGGAATATAAAGAAGGACAGTAAAAGCTTCTTTAAATATGTTAAGGAAAAAAGAGTAGCAAAGTCAAATGTGGGTCCCTTGTAGGCAGACGCGGGTGAAATAATTATGGGCAACAAGGAAATGGCAGAAGAGTTGAATAGGTACTTCGGATCTGTCTTCACTAAGGAGGACACAAACAATCTCCCAGATGTACTGGAGGACAGAAGATCTGAGGGGGTAGAGGAACTGAAAGAAATTTTCATTAGGTGAGAAATAGTATTGGGTAGGCTAATGGGACTGAAGGATGATAAATCCCCTGGGCCTGATGGTCTGCATCCCAGGGTCCTCAGGGAGGTGGCTCCTAGAAATAGTGGACGCATTGGTGATCATTTTCCAATGTTTCAATAGATTCAGGATCAGTTCCTGTGGATTGGAGGATAGCTAATATTATCCCACTTTTCAAGAAAGGAGCGAGAGAGAAAACGGGGAATTACAGACCAGTTAGCCTGACTTCGGTGGTGGGAAAGATGCTGGAGTCAATTATTAAAGAGGTAATAATGGAGCATTTGGATAGCAGTAAAAGGATTAGTCCAAGTCAACATGGATTTATGAAAGGGAAATCATGCTTGGCTAATCTTCTGGAATTTTTTGAGGATGTGACAAGTAAAATGGATAAAGGGGTGCCAGTGGACGTAGTATATCTAGACTTTCAGAAAGCCTTTGATAAGGTCCCGCACGGGAGACTGGTGACTAAAATGAGAGAACATGGTATTGGGGGTAGGGTGTTGACGTGGATAGAACATTGGTTGGCAGTCGGAAGTAAAGAGTAGGAGTGAACGGGTCCTTTTCAGAAAGGCAGGCAGTGGCGAGTGGAGTGCCGCAAGGCTCAGTGTTGGGGCCGCAACTGTTTACCATATATATTAATGATTTGGAAGAGGGAATTAGGAGCTAGCAAGTTTGGGGATTACACAAAGCTGGGTGGCAGTGTGAACTGTGTAGAGGATGTTAGGAGGTTGCAGGGTGACCTGGACAGGTTGAGTGAGTGGGCAGATGCGTGGCAGATGCAGTATAATATAGATAAATGTGCGGCAAAAACAAGGGGGCAGATTATTATCTCAATGGGGTTAGGTTAGGTAAGGGGGAGGTACAGCGAGACCTGGGTGTCCTTGTACACCGGTCACAGAAAGTTGGCATGCAGGTACAGCAGGCAGTGAAGAAAGCTAATGGAAAATTGGCCTTCATAACAAGAGGATTTCCGTACATGAGTAAAGAGGTTCTTCTGCAGTTGTATAGGGCTCTGGTGAGACCACATCTGGAGTATTTTGTACAGTTTTAGTCTCCTAATTTGAGGAAGGACATCCTTGTGAGTGAGGCAGTGCAGCGTAGGTTCACGAGATTGATCCCTGGGATGGTGGGACTGTCATATGAGGAAAGATTGAAAAGACTAGGCTTGTATTCACTGGAGTATAGAAGTATGAGGGGGGATCTTATAGAAACATATAAAATTATAAAAGGACTGGACAAGCTAGATGCAGGAAAAATGGTCCCAATGTTGGGCGAGTCCAGAACCAGGGGCCACACAGTCTTAGAATAAAGGGGAGGCCATTTAATTCGGAGGTGAGAAAAAACTTTTTTAACCAGAGAGTTGTGAATTTATGGAATTCCCTGCCAGAGGGCAGTGGAGGCCAAATCACTGGATGGATTTAAGAGAGAGTTGGATAAAGCTCTAGGGGCTAGTGGAGTCAAGGGATATGGGGAGAAGGCAGGCACGGGTTATTGATAGCGAACGATCAGCCATGATCACAATGAATGGCGGTGCTGGCTCAAAGGGCTGAATGGCTTCCTCCTGCACCTATTTTTCTGTTTCTATCACTCCACTTGCATCCACTTCTGCATTCCCACTTCATTTGCCCTTTCATCACTCATCCCTCTGTTCCTGTCCACTCCTCCTCTCTGTCCTCTCCCCTTCCCATTCTTCCCTTACACTTATTCTCTTCCCATCTCCTCTCTCCCTCTGTCTCTTCTTTCCTCTCTATACTACTCCCATCTTCTGTTCTTCCTCCCCATTTGAACCATTCCCTCCCCCTCACCATTCACTTGCCCCTCCAACACGCCCCTCTTCCCCTTTGCGTCTTCCTCTCTATCCTCTGCCTGTGTCCTCTCTGCCACCCCCTCCCCTATCCTCCCCTCCTCACCCTCACTCACTCACTCCACCTCATCCCTCTCCTTCCCTTATCACTCACATCCTTTCCTCTCCTACCTTCTCCTCACCTCGCCCTTATGGGTACCCCTCCACCTCCTCCTATACCCTCCTTGTCCAACCCACCCCTCCACATTACTCCCTCACTCCCACCGTCACACTTTCTTCCTCCTTCCCCCTCATTGTCCCCCTTTGTTCCATTCCCTCCGTCGACCACTCCTCCTTTCCCCTCCCTCCTCCTCCCTGTTTCAGGTCTGCCTCACCCCTTCTCACCCTCTCCCTTCATCCTCCCAACCCCTCCTGGTGCTCCTCCTCTACCTCCCCCCATCCCTCCCTCACACCCCTACTCTGTGCCTCCCTCCCTGGGCCCCACTCCCCCCCCCCCTCCACCCCTCACACCCCTCCCTACCCCTCTCCCCCCCCCTCACTCCCCCCTCACTCCCCCCTCACCCCCCTCTCCCCCCTCCCCTCCCCCTCTCCCCTCACTCCCCCCTCCCTCACCCCCGCTCCCTCCCTCCCTCCCCAACACCCCCCTCACCCTCACCCCCCTCTCTCTCCACCCTCACCCCCCCCCTCACCCCTCCCTACCCCATCACCCCCCTCACACCTCACCCCTACTCAGTCCTCCCTCCCTGGGCCCCCACTCCCCCCCTCAAACCCTCACACCCCCACCCCTCTCCCCCCCTCTCCCTCACTACAACCCCCTCCCTCACCCCTCACCCCCCCTCACCCCTCCCTCACCCTCACCCCTACTCTGCTTCCATCCCTCCCTCCCTCCCCCCTCACACCCTACCCCTACTCTGTGCCTGCCCTCCCTGGGCCCCACTACCCCCCCTCACGCCCTCACACCCCTACCCCTCTCCACCCCTCACCCCCCCACTCCCCTCACCCTCACCCCTACTCTGTGCCTCCCTCCCCGCCTCATTCCCTCCCCTGTCCCTACCACAGATACTAGAGCGGAACCACACTCCCGCCCCGCCCCGCCCCGCCCGCTCCCCCTGCCAGTCTCTGTGTCTCTGTGTGTCCGCCGTTGCCGTTGTTGCCGCCGCCATGTCGCCGCCGCCGGAGCGCGGGGCTGGAGCTGCAGCCGGGGCCGGGCCCGGGGACGAGGCGCAGCGCCGGTACCGCGACCTCTTCTCCCGCCTCGACACCAACCAGGACGGGCGCATCGACGTGGGCGAGCTGCGGGCGGCGCTGCGGGCCCGGGGCCTGGGGGCGGACGCTCAGGCGGTGAGGGGGGGGCAGGGAGGGGGGTAGGGAGGTGGTGAGGGGGTAGGGAGGGTGGTGAGGGGGTAGGGAGGAGGTGAGGGGGGGTGGGGAGGGGGTGGAGGGGGTAGGGAGGGGGTGGGGGGGCAGGGAGGGGGGTGAGGGGCAGGGAGAGGGGTGGGGGAGGGGTGGGGGGGTAGGGAGGGGGTGGGGGGGTAGGGAGGGGGTGGGGGGGGTAGGGAGGATGGTGAGGGGGTAGGGAGGGTGGTGAGGGGGGGGGTTGGGAGGGGGTGAGGGGGGTAGGGAGGGGGTGGGGGGGGAGGGGGGTGAGGGGCAGGGAGAGGGGTGGGGAGGGGGTGGGGGGTAGGGAGGGGTAGGGGGGGTAGGGAGGGGGTGGGGGGCAGGGAGAGGTGGTGGGTTAGGGGGTGGGGGGGTAGGGAGGGTAGGGGGGGCAGGGAGGGGGAGATGAGAGGCAGGGGCGTTGGGCAAGAGGGAGAAGGGGGAGGGGCGTTGGGCAAGAGGGAGTTGGGGAACAGATGGATTTAAATTGTCAAGTGTACCAAGGTACAGTGGGAAGGTTTGGGGAGCGATGAAGGATGAGATTAGGGGGGGGGTGAGCCTGGCACTGGGGTAATCGAGGGAGAGGCGGGGAGGCAGCTGTGTGGACAAGAGGACGGACGCAGGGTGGTGACCAGGGATGATGACAGTCAGGGGGTGTAAGAGGGTTTTGGGGGGGTTAGGGGCAGCACTGGGCATTGGAGGGACACGGGGCAGTGTGTTGGTGGGGACGTTCCTGGTGACAGAATGGCAGGAATGTCACGTGTAACAACTGCGGTGAAATTCTGGCTCCGCGTGGGGGGCAGTAGGTGGTGGGGAGGGGGCAGATACATAACCAAACACAACGAGCTCACAATGTCAGCCCCTAAGGCAGGAACAGGGTACTGATTGTGGATGGTCAGCCATGATCACAGTGAATGGTTGGAAGGGCTGAATGGCCGACTCCCGCACCTATTGTCTATTGTCTGCCCCGCCGTGATCAGGGCTGATCTGCCCCAGGCCTCATCTCCTCTTCTGTGCCAGTTCCCCATCGCCCTCCATCCCCCCGATCTTTCACACATTTCTCTCCCTCCTCTTTAAACCCCCAGTGATCCGGCCTCCACACCCTCCAGGCTGGAGAATCCCACAGATTCACCTCCCTCTGGATGAAGAAGTTCCTACACACCTCAGTTTTAAATGTCTGCCTCCTAATCCTGTAACTGTCCCTCGTCCCAGCCTCTCCCACTGGTGGAGATGTCTCCACATCTCCCCCTCACCTATCTCTGGGAGAAGTTCCTACATACCTCAGTTGTAAATGTCCACCCCCTAATCTTATCACGAAGGCCATAGCACTGAACCCTCACTATTCATATATCCATCCAAATATCTGTTAAACGTCATGACCACTACTCTGGGTTAACGACTGTCACCATTTAACTTTTCTATGTATGCCCCTCATGCTACATATACCTATGTAAGATGACCCTCTATCTTTCTACACTCCAGAGAAAAACACTTGCAGGATCTCATTCCTAATTTGAGGAATTCCTAATAAGGATCCTAATTTGAGGAAGGACATTCTTGCTATTGAGGGAGTGCAGCGTAGGTTTACAAGGTTAATTCCCGGGATGGCGGGACTGTCATATGCTGAGAGAATGGAGCAGCTGGGCTTGTACACTCCGGAGTTTAGAAGGACGAGTGGGTATCTCATTGAAACATATAAGATTGTTAAGGGCTTGGACACTCTAGAGGCAGGAAACGTGTTCCCGATGTTGGGGGAGACCAGAACCAGGGGCCACAGTTTAAGAATAAGGAGTAAACCATTTGGAACGGAGACGAGGAAACACTTTTTCTCACAGAGAGTGGTGAGTCTGTGGAATTCTCTGCCACAAAGGGCGGTGGAGGCCGGTTCTCTGGATGCTTTCAAGAGAGAGCTAGATAGGGCTCTTAAAAATAGCGGAGTCAGGGGATATGGGGACAAGGCAGGAACGGGGAACTGATTGGGTTTCAGCCATGATCGCAATGAATGGCTGTGCTGGCACGAAGAGCCAGGTGGCCTACTCCTGCACCTATTGTTTATTAAACATAGAAACATAGAAAATAGGTGCAGGAGTAGGCCATTCGGCCCTTCGAGCCTGAACCGCCATTCAATATGATGTGGCTGATCATCCAACTCGGTATCCTGCACAGTCTATTGTCTATTGAAGTCAAGTTGCCCAATAACGATAACATCCTCCGATGCACCCTTCCAGCTTCATGGCATGTTCCTGTAACTGACCACCCACAATAATCTATGTGTGGCCTTAGCAACAACTTGCACCGTTGCCACATGACATCCAACGCAAGTACTCAATGCCCAGATCAGTAAAGGTAAGCATACACAAAGTGCTGGTCAGGCAGCATCTGTGGAGAACATGGATCGGTGACGTTTCACAGAGTGCTGGAGTAACTCAGCGGGTCAGGCAGCATCTGTGGAGAACATGGATAGGTGACGTTTCACAGAGTGCTGGAGTAACTCAGCGGGTCAGGCAGCATCTGTGGAGAACATGGATAGGTGACGTTTCACAGAGTGCTGGAGTAACTCAGCGGGTCAGGCAGCATCTGTGGAGAACATGGATAGGTGACGTTTTGGGTTGAGACCAGTCTTCTGACATTTTTGTGGGATGGAGGGATAGAAAGCTGGAAGAACAGTGAGAGCCGTACAAAGCTTGGTGAGTGATAGGTGGATACGGGTGAAGAAGGTTTTTGATAGGCAGCTTGTTGGACAAAGGCCTATGAAAAGTGTGAGATATGGATAGAAGTTGTGCGAATTGTGAAGTGAGAGGAAGGAATAAATGGTGGAATGGATACAAATCCAGGTGGGACACAGGGAAGAGAGGGGAAAATAAAACCATTTAAAGGGTGGATCGTTAGATTGGTCAGATAAAATTGGAGAATTCAATGTTCATCCTGTTGGGTATTAAGCTACCCATGTGCTATTCCTTCAGTTTGCATGTGGCCTCACTCTGGCAATGGAGGAGGCCCAGGACAGAAAGTCCAGCACCAGTCTGGCCAGGGACTTGTGGAGTAAGACATCCATGCTGTTACTGTCCATCTGGCACATCTATCTACTCTTGTGTAGGGAGGACACATCTTTACACAAACTCCATTTTGTTTCCCATTCGGTTCACTCCGGGTGATATCACAAAATGGTTGAGAGAATGAGTTGAGAAGGAGGATAGATCAGCTGTGATGGGAGGGCAGAATAGACTTGATAGGCCTAATTCTGCTCCAATGAATTAGTGAGAGTACAGGATACAGGAAATCACTAACTGCAGATGCTGAGAATTTGAAATAAAACCATAGGTACATAAATACATAGACAATAGGCGCAGGAGTAGGCCATTCGGCCCTTTGAGCCAGCACCGCCATTCAATGTGATCATGACTGATCATCCACAATCAGTACCCCGCTCCTGCCTTCTCCCCTACCTCTTGATTGTGTTAGTCCCAAGGGCACTATCTAACTCTTGAATGCATTTAGTGAATCGACCTTCCACAAATTCACAACTCTCTGTGTGAAAAATGTTTTCCTCATCTCAGTTCTAAATGGCCTATCCCTTATTCTTAAACTGTGGCCCCGGTTCTGGACTCCCCCAACATTGGGAACGTGTTTCCTGCATTTTGCGTGTCCAATCCATTAATAATTTTATACGTTTCTATAAGATCCCCTCTCATCCTTCCAAATTTCAGTGAATACAAGCCCAGTCGCTCAATTCTGTCATCATATGACAGTCCCACCATCCCGGGAATTAACCTCATGAACCTACTCTGCACTCCCTCAATAGCAAGAATGTCCTTCCTCAAATTAGAAGACCAGAACTGCACACAATACTCCAGGTGTGGTCTCACCAGGGTCCTGTACAACTGCAGAAGGACCTCTTTACTCCAATACTCAACTCTCGTTATGAAGGCCAACATGCCATTAGCTTTCTTCATTGCCTGTTGTACCTGCATGCTTACTTTCAGTGACTGATGAACAAGGACCCCCCCAGATCTCATTGTACTTTTCCTAACCCTTTTCCTGACCTGACACCATTCAGATAATAATCTGCCTTCCCGTTCTTGCCTCCAATGTGGATGACCACCCATTTATCCACATCATACTGCATCTGCCATATATCTGCCCAACCTGTTCATATCTGCCCATCTGCCATATATCTCACCCAACCTGTTCAAGTCACCCTGCATCCTCATTGCATCCTCTTCACAGTTCACACTGCCACCCAGCTTTGCTAATGTTACTTTTAATCCCTTCATCTAAATCATTAATGTACATTGTATAATTACATTGTAAAATTACCATGATTTTATATATATTTATGATATTTGAGATGCAATGCATTTTTAATGGAATGTTGCCCCTTGTCTGGACCTTGAGTCCGTAATAAAGTTATTATTATTATATGTATAAAGGTGTTGGCTACACTCGGCAGGCTGGGCTGTATTTGAGGAAGAGAAACAATGAATGTGTCAGGTCCAAGACCTTCATCAGAACTGTGCAAACACATTGTAGGGAATGTGTGGGAGAGCTAGATTAAGATAGAGTGATGGATGGGGTGAGGCCAGGGTTACTGCAGATGAATCATCCAGTTAATTACTATGGGTTAATTGTACCAGATAAAAGATTGTAAAATGTTGTGAAATCCAGGGGTGAGGTGGGCAGCAATAAACAGTAAATCACGGCATCTGGTAAATATGATGAGGTCAATCCTATTTGTTCTGTTGTGCCGAAGGACCTGTTTCCACGCTGTGATTCCATTATCTCAGAAGGATGTCTTACAACAGAAATGGCCAGTTCTGATCCAGAGAGGGAAGTGATAGTGGAGGCTTGTTGTACAGATGGGAGGCCTGTGACCAGGGATGGGTGCTTGGTCCTCTGCTGTGTCATCTATATTCATAATTTGAATGAAATTTGTTAATATAATTAGTAAGTTTACATATGAACTTGCAGAAGCTTGGCACGGTGGTGCAGCGGGTGGAGCTGCGTTCTCACACCACAGAGACATCAGTCAAATCCTGACCACAGGTACCGTGTGGAGTTTGCATGATCTCCCTGCGATCGCCTGGGTTTCCTCGCACATTTCAAGCATGTGCAGGTCAGTAGGTTATTTGGCCTCTGTAAATTGCCCCAGTTTGCAGGGAACGGGAGAACAGAATATGGATGGGCAGAGTGGACTCGGTGGGCCGAAGGACCTCGTTCCATGCTGCATCTCTAAACTAAGCTAAAATGACACCAACATTGTGGTGCAGTGGACAGTGAAGAAGGTTATCTAATATTACAACAAGGTCCAGATGAACTGGGAAAGCGAGAAAAGGAATGGCAGATGGAATTTAACTTGGAAAGTGTAAGGTGCAGCATTTTGGTAAGTTAAACCAGCGCAGACCTTACTCAGTAGAACACAGGGACTGGAGAGTGTTGTTGGACAGAGTGACCGAGGAGTACCTGTATAGTTCCCAGAAAGTGGTCAAGCAGGTGGACTGTGTGGTCATGCAGGTGGACTGTGTGGTCATGCAGGTGGACAAGGTGGTGAAGAAGGTGTTTGGTATGTTTGCCTTCCTCAGTCATGACACTGAGTATGAACGTTGTGATGCCATGTTGTAACTGAGCAAGTTGTTGGTGAGACCATTCTGTCCGTGCGGCTCTGCTCGTCCAGCTGTGTGAAGGATGCAACTAAGCTGGAATGGGGCCAGAATGATTCACCGAGATGTTACTGGGTCTGGAGGGCTTCGAGCTTGATCTGCCTGTAAAGTCAGAACTGAGACTTTTCTTCAAGAGCTTGCAGGAGTAGGCCATTCGGCCCTTCGAGCCTGCACCGCCATTCAATGTGATCATGGCTGATCATCCCCAATCAGTACCCCGTTCCTGCCTTCTCCCCATATCCCGACTCCGCTATTTTTAAGAGCCCTATCTAGCTCTCTCTTGAAAGCATCCAGAGAACCTGCCTCCACCGCCCTCTGAGGCAGAGAATTCCACAGACTCACCATTCTCTGTGGAGAAAAAAGTGTGTTTCCCCCTCGTCTCCGTTCTAAATGACTTACTCCTTATTCTTAAACTGTGGCCTCTGGTTCTAGACTCCCCCAACATTGGGAACATGTTTCCTGCCTCTAGCGTATCCAAGCCCTTAACAATCTTATAAGTTTCAATGAGATGCCCCTCTCATCCTTCTAAATTCCAGAATGTACAAGCCCAGCTGCTCCATTCTCTCAGCATATGACAGTCCCGCCAACCCGGGAAATAACCTTGTAAACCTACGCTGCACTACCTCAATACCAAGAATGTCCTTCCTCAAATTAGGCGACCAAAACTGTACACAATATTCCAGGTGTGGTCTCACTAGTGCTCTGTACAACTGCAGAAGGATCTCTTTGCTCCTATATTCGATTCCTCTTGTTATAAAGGCCAACATGCCATTTGCTTTCTTCACTGCCTGTTTTACCTGCATGCTTCCTGATGTACAAGGACCCCCAGATCCCAGTTGTACTTCCCCTTTTCCCAACTTGACTCCATTTAGATAGTAATCTGCCTTCCTGTTTTTGCTACCAAAGTGGATAACCTCACATTTATCCGCATTAAACTTCATCTGCCATGCATCTGCCCACTCCCCCAACCTGTCCAAGTCACCCTGCATTCTCATAGTATCCTCCTCACAGTTCACACTGCCACCCAGCTTTGTGTCATCTGCAAATTTGCTAATGTTACTTTGAATCCCTTCGTCCAAATCATTGATGTATATGACCTTACAGATGTATAAAATAATGAGTTGTGTAAATAAGATGGATAGTTACAATTCTTCCAGTGTAGGGGAGCCTAAAACTAGAGAACACAGGATTATGGTGGAGGGGGACTTTCAAAGGGGACCTGAGGGGCGGCTTGTTTACACTCAGAGTTTTCTCCGAGATCTTCGGTTTCCTTCCACACTCCAAAGGCATACAGGTGTGTAGATGAATTGGCTTGGTTTAATTGTAAATTGTCCCTAGTGTGTGTAGAACGGTGTTAATGTGCGGCGATCGCTGGTTGGTGCGGACTCGGTGGGCCAAAGGGCCTGTTTTCACGCTGTAACTCTAAAATTAAAACTAAACTGTATCTCTAAGCTGAACTAAAAGAAGTTGTGGGTAAATGGAATGAATAGTAGGGGAAGTTGTAGAATCTGCATTATTACAATGCTTAACTGATAGTTGGACACATACATGGATAGAACATGTATGCGTCCAACATGGACCAAACGTGGGTCACTGCGTCTCGCTGGGATAGACATCTTGGTCGCCATGATCGAATTGGGCCAAACGACCTCATTGGTGACCCTCGGACATCATTGACTGACCGGTTGCTGGCTTATTGCACTAGTTTGAACAAGTTAGGTCTTTATTCTTAGGTTGAACAAGTTAGGTCTTTATTCTCAGGTTGAACAAGTTAGGTCTTTATTCTTTGGAGCGCAGAAGGTTAAGGGGTGACTTGATTGAGGTCTTTAAAATGATGAAAGGGATATACAGAGTTGACGTGGATAAGCTTTTCCCCATTGAGGGTAGGGAAGATTCAAAGCAAAGGGCATGACATGAGAATTAAGGGACAGAAGTTTTTAGGTGTAACGTAAGGGGGAACTTCTTTACTCAGAGGTGGTGGCTTTGTGAATGAGCTTCCCAGCAGAGGTGGTGAGAGCAGGAATCGTTTAACATTTAAAAGTAAAGTGGATAGGTATATGGACGTGAAGGGAATGGAGGGGTATGGTCTGAGTGCAGGTAGATGGGACTAGGGGAAAACAAATGGTCGGCACGGACTGGAAGGGCCGAGAGGGCCTGTCTCCGTGCTGTAATTGTTATATGGTTATATGGTTTAAACATGTATCTATCTGTACACTGTGGGCAGCTCGATTGTAATCATGTATTGTCTTTCCGCTGACTGGTTAGCGCGCAACTAAAGCTTTTCACCGTACCTCAGTACACGGGACTATAAACTAAACTAACTTTATGAGTTTACAGTGAGAGTGGGAAGTTTAAGGGGTGTATGCGGGCCATGCATTATGACATGCAGTGGTAGGTATCTGGATCGCTCTATCGGGAGAGCTGGTACAAGCAGGCATGAGAGCAATGTCTAAATGTATTTTATACAGACACATGAACAGGCAGGTAATAGTGTTTAGTGGGGCACCGTTGGCTGCTAACAGGCTGGGTCCTATGCTGAACTCTGTTCTATGTTGTAAAGTAAGTGTGCAGGTACAGCAGGCAGTGAAGAGAGATAATGGCATGCTGGCCTTCATAGTGAGAGGAGCAAAGAGGTCCTTCTGCAGTTGTACGAGGCCCTGGTGAGACCGCACCTGGAGTATTGTGTGCAATTTTGGTCCCCTAATTTGAGGAAGGACATTATTGCTATTGAGGAAGTGCAGTGTAGGTTCACCAGGTTAATTCCTGGATGGCAGGACTGACATATGATGAAAGAATGGGTCGACTGGGCTTGTATTCACTGGAATTTAGAAGGATGAGAGGGGGTCTTATAGAAACATAAAATTATTAAGGGATTGGACAGGCTAGATGCAGGAAAAATGTTCCCGATGTTGAGAGAGTCCAGAACCAGGGGTCACGGTGTAAGAATAAGGGATCGGCCTTTTAAGACTGAGATGAGGAAAAACCTTTCACCCAGAGAGTTGTGAATCTGTGGGATTCTCTGCCACAGAAGGCAGTGGAGGCCAATTCACTGGATGTATTCAAGAGAGAGTTAGATTTAGCTCATAGGGCTAACGGAATCAAGGGATATGTAGGGGGAAAAGCAGGAACGGGGTACTGATTGTGGACGATCAGCCATGATCATAGTGAATGGCGGTGCTGGCTCGAAGGCCCGAATGGCCTCCTCCTACACCTATTGTCTATGTTTCTGAACCTGTGCCCTCTAGTTTTAGACAGTGGTGAGGGGAAACGTCTCCAGCCAAAAGGTGTTGACCCTCTACAAACTTGCTAAGAATGTTGTGTGCGGTGATCGCTGGTCGGTATTCTGTCGCTAACGGGCCTGGCCACTTATGCAACTTTTACGGCGACTGCCGGCACCCGTCAGAGGTCGTTGCAGGTCAGTGAAAAATTTCAACATGTTGAAAATCCAACTGAGGAGACGACTCACGACCATACAGGCGACACCCTGGCGGGGGTGACACCTGTATGGTCATGAGTAGTCGTCCAAAGAATCGTACCTTGTTCTGGTCACCGCTGGATTTTCTACATGTTGAACATTTTCGGCAACATGTAACGACCGATGACCGGCGTGAGCAGTCGCTGAAAAAGTTGTGTAAGTACTACAGGGCCATTAGTGTGTTGTGTGGGGATCGCTGGTCAGTAATCTGTCTCTCAGTGTGTTGTGTGTGGGGATCGCTGGTTGGTATTGTATTCGCTGGAGTTTAGAAGGATGAGGGGGGATCTTATAGAAACATATAAAATTATAAAAGGACTGGACAAGCTAGATGCAGGAAAAATGTTCCTAAGTTGGGCTAGTCCAGAACCAGGGGCCACACAGTCTAAACCCCTGTCTCACTGTGCGATTGGCCCACGAGTGACCCGAGTTTCACTCGTGGTGATCGACATACGAACCGTCGGAACTCGCACGAGCAACTTATTCGACTCGTGGCGCTAACGTCAGGGTACTCACTTACTTACTCGGAGAAACTTGTCTCGTGAAAAAAATCAAACATGTTTGATTTTTTCCACGAGTCCAAATAATGTTCAAGTGTAAAATGGACAAACATTTAAACTCGTTGCAATAACGTAAGTGGCCCCGTGCGTTTATCTTAGTGTCTCGTGAGTGTACGTGGGAACTTTAATAATCTGTTTTCTTTTGCTCGTAAGACTGAACCCAAAGATAGACACAAAATGCTGGAGTTTATAACTCAGGCGGACCAGGCAGCATCTCTGGGAGAGAAGATAGAGTCGAGACCCTTCTTCAGACTTTCCTTCGCTCCAGAGATGCAGCCTGTCCCGCAGAGTTACTCCAGCATTTCGTGACAATCTCGGCCTTTCTGCCAACTTGTCCCCGTGGCTTGTCTCAATGAACGGCTTTAAAAGACCTGCCGAAGGAGCAAGTCTGGGGTGGTGGGTGGGATGTGGTCCACTGTGATGCACCATCCACCCCCCCGGGGGCCGAGAGTGTGGATTGGAAGGGAACAGCAGATTCTGTTTCACAACAGGAGTATAGACACACACAACTGCTGGAGTAACTCGGCGGGACAGGCAGCTATGCTCTGTACGCAAGGAATGGGAGTGGCATTATCGTAAGTCTGAAGAAGGGTCTCGACTCTATTCCTTCTCTCCAGAGATGCTGCCATGACCGCTGAGTAGTGTGTGGTGTGTCTCTCTCCCTCTCTGTCTATCTGTGTGTATCTGTGTGTGTGTCTCTGTCGGGTCCCGGTGGCCTGCTCAAAGTCACCCGAGCCTGCCTTGATTCCTCTGAAGATGGTGGCCAGCTTGCGTCTGGTGTGGTGTGTGTGTGTGTGTGTGTTCTCTCACCTCTCCCTCTCTATCTGTGTGTGTGTGTGTGTTTGTGTGTTGTGTGTGTGTGTGTGTCTCTCACCCTCTCTGTCTATCTGTGTGGTGTGTGTGTGTGTGTGTGTGTGTACTGTCGTGTCCTGGCGGCCCCGCGTCATTCACGTCCGCGCTGCAGCTTAATTCCTCTGAAGTGGTGGCCAGCTGCTGTCCTGTGTTATCTCTATTCGTGTGTGGTGTGTGTGTGGTGTGTGTGTGTGGGTCCTCTCTCATATCCCTCTCAGTCTATCTCTGTGTGTGTGTGTGTGTGTGTTACTGTCCGGTCCTGGCGGCCCGCTCAGTCACCCGCGCTGCTTTAATTCCTCTAAGCTGCTGTCTGTGTGTATCTCATCTGGTGTGTGTGTGAGTGTGTGTGTTGTGTTGGTGGAGCTCTCTCTCTCTCTCCCTCTTCTGTCTATCGTGTGGTGTGTGTGTGTGTGTGTGTGTGTGTACTGTCGGTCCTGGGAGCCGGACCGTCAGTCACCCGCGCTGCTTAATTCCTCTGAAGCTGCTGTCTGTGTTACTCTAACTGTGTGTGGTGTGTGTTGTGTGTGTGTGTGGTGTGTTGTCCTCGTCTCTCTCCCTCTCTGTCTATCTTGTGTGTGAGGTGTGTGTGTGTGTGTGGTGTGGTACTGGTCGGTCCCTGGCGGCCGCATCGCGTCCACCCCCGCTGCTTTAATTCCCTCTGAAGAACTGCTGTCTGTGTGTAATCTGTGTCTGTGTGTGTGTTTGTGTGTGGGTGTGTGTGTGGTGGTGTCCTCTCTCTCTCCCTCTCTGTCTATCTCTGTGTGTGGTGTGTGGTGTGTGTGTGGTACTGTCGGGTCCTGGCGGGCCGCTCAGTCACCCCGCGCAGCTTAATTCCGCTGAAGCTGCTGTCTGTGTGTATCTCTATCTGTGTGTGTGTGTGTGTGTGTTGTGTGTGTGTGTGTGTGTGTCCTCTCTCTCTCCCTCTCGGTCTTCTGTGTGTGTGTGTGTGTTGTGTGGTGTGGTGTGTACTGTCGGGTCCTGGCTGGCCGCTCAGTCACCCGCGCTGCTATTTCTCAGAAGCTGCTGTCTGTGTGTATCCCTCTCTCTCTGTGTGTGTGTGTGTTGTTGTGTGTGTGTCTGGCTGTCGGGTCCCAAAACGCCCGCTCAATGTCAGTCCCCGGCTGCTTCCTTTTTAAAATTATTTTTAAAATAGAGACCCATTGCAAAAAAGTATTTAAAAACATAAAAAAAACAAGAAAAGCTTGGTAGAATGCGCATTATTCCCCATTGTAGGTCATATCAATAGATGCCCGCGCGCTGAAATAACTCAAAACCAACAGATGGAGATGTAATTATACATTGTTGCTTTATTAAACCATACCTCATTCACGGTTGGCTCAAGAGTAACGGGAAGGAACTAGCTAACTCGGAGAGGAACTTGTTACACGTCGGGAGAAACTTTGCAACATAGCAGCAATTACATACCCGAGGGACTCGCACACACTTGATCATACAACACTGCAGTCTCGGGGCAGCCCACGAGTCTAAACACTCGGGTACCTCGTGGGTAAACTCGCACAGTGAGCAGGGGCATAAGAATAAAATGGGGAGTCATTTAAGACTGAGGTGAGAAAAAACATTTTCACCCAGAGAGTTGTGAATTTATGGAATTCCCTGCCACAGAGGGCAGTGGAGGCCAAGTCACTGGATGGATTTAAGAAAGAGTTGGATAGAGCTCTAGGGGCTGGTGGAGTCAAGGGATATGGGCACGGGTTATTGATAGCGGACGATCAGCCATGATCACAATGAATGGCGGTGCTAGCTCGAAGGGCCGAATGGCCTCCTTCTGCACCTATTTTCTATGTCTATGTTTCTATGTATTGTCTCAGTGTGTTGTGTGCGGGGATCGCTGGTCAATATTGTGGAGGCTTGATCCACAATACAATTGTATGTATTGAAGTTAGAGATTGATTGATCGTTGAATGAATGGGCATTCGGTTAGTGCAAGAAATTGTGGTGATGATTGATGCGCTGTTATATATTCAGGAGGGAGATGGGGATTTATATCTGAGTGGCTTTTGTATTTGCTGTGGGTGTGGGGCTGGCCTGTGCTGGTTTGTATATTGTGTTCTGGGGAAGGTGATGATGGGTGTGGGAATGTTCTGTGTGTTGGGGAAAGACACTATAAAGGGACTGCTTCACACGGTATGATACTGACAAGTGGTATGAGGTGCTTGATGTGGGGCCAGGAGGCTCTGTCCATGCATCTGACTGACTCTTACATTCTTCTTTTTAATAGAAAATACTCAACTCTGGGGACGGTAATGCAGACCAAGAACTGGACTTTAAAGAGTTCGCTAACTACCTCCGAGAGCATGAGACGAAACTGCGACTGGCCTTCAAAAGCTTGGATAAAAACAATGATGGTGGGTTGGAGCTGCAGTGCAAATAATCTTGCCCTGACAGTGGGAGGAAGGGGTGTGGGTGCAGCCTGGTGGAGGAGGGTTGGGCCTGGTGCTGGAGGAGGATCTGGCCTGGTGCTGGAGAAAGGTGTTTGGCCTGGTGGTTGGGCCTTGGTGCTGGAGGAGGAAGGTTGCCTGATGGCCTGGTGGGATTTGGAGAGGTTGGTCCTGGTGCTGGAAGAGGAGGGTTTGGAGGGAGGAGGGTTTTGGTGGTGCCTGTTGGAGGAGGGTTATTGGCCTGGTGCAGATGAGGGTTTTGCCTGGTGCTGAGAGGGTGTTGGCCTGGTGCTGGAGGAGGGATTGCTGGTTGGGCCTGGTCTGGAGAGGATCTGGCCTGGTGGTGTAGGAGTTGGGAGGTTGGTGGAGGAGGGGGTTTGGGCCTGGCCCTGGTGGTGGAGGAGGCCAGGTGGTGGCTCTGTGTGAGTGAGATCTGGTGTGGAGGATCGGGCCTGGTGGTGTGAGGTAGGTTTGGCCTGGTTGTGAGGAGTAAGGATCTGGCCTGGTGAGTGGAGGGGCCTGGTGTTGAGGCGAGGAGGTTTGGCCTGGTGGTAGGAGGGTTTGCGCCTGGTGCTGGAAGGATTGGCCTGTGGTGGAATTGGGCCTGAGGAGGATGGCGTGCCTGGTGGTGAGAGGCTGGCCTGGTGGTGGAGGATTGGGCCTGGTGGTGGAGGGTTTGGCCTGGTGGTGGAGGAGGGTTTGAGGATACTGTGGAGAGAGCGATCGGCATGTCCTACAAGACTATAAGTTATAGGAGCAGAATTAGGCCAATTGATCATGGCTGATCTATATTTCCCTCTCAACATCATTCCTGCTTCTCCCCATAACCTGTGGTGCCATCCCTCATCGAAAATCTATCAATTTCCACTTTAAAAATACCCAATGACGGCCTCCACAGCTATCTGTTGCAATGGAGTCCACAGATTCACCACCCTCTGCTTAAAGAAATTCCCACTCATCTCCATTGGAAAGCTACATCCTTTTATTCTGAGGCAGTGGCCTCTCACACCGCACGGAAACAGGCCCTTTTGATCAACGAGCTCTATCTACACTAGTCCCGCCTGCCCACCTTGGCCCATAGCTCGCTAAACCCTTCTGATCCTCTGGTCCTAGACTCTCCCACATCCTCTCCATGGTCACTCTACCTGGGCCTTTCATTATTTGGTATTCTCTGCTGTGCCTTGTATATGGCACTGCAGTCCCATGCTGCCCCCTTGCATTCTGCACTGCAGTCCTGTACCTGCCCTGTGCATGCTACACTGCAGTCCTGTGCTGTTCATTGCATTCTACACTGCAGTCCCATGCAGTCCTGTGCATTCTACACCGCAATTCCATGCTGCTCCTTGCATTCTGCACGGCAGTCCTGTGCTGCCCCTTGCATTCCGCGTTGCAGTCCCATGCTGTTCCTTGCATTCTGCACTGCAATCCTGTGCATTCTGCATTGCAGTCCAATGCTGTTCCTTGCATTCTGCATTGCAGTCCCATGCTGCCCCTTGCATTCTGCATTGCAGTCCCATGCTGCCCCTTGCATTCTGCATTGCAGTCCCATGCTGTTCCTTGCATTCTGCACTGCAATCCTGTGCATTCTGCATTGCAGTCCCATGCTGCCCCTTGCATTCTGCATTGCAGTCCCATGCTGCCCCTTGCATTCTGCATTGCAGTCCCATGCTGCCCCTTGCATTCTGCATTGCAGTCCCATGCTGTTCCTTGCATTCTGCACTGCAATCCTGTGCATTCTGCATTGCAGTCCCATTGCTGCCTTTTGCATTCTGCAATGCGCCCATGCTGTTCCTTGCGTTCTGCATTGCGCAGTGCCATGCTGTCCCTTGCATTCTGCATTGCAGTCCCATGCTGTCCCTTGCATTCTACACTGCAGTCCCATGCTGCCCCTTGCATTCTACACTGCAGTCCCATGCCATGTTCCTTGTATTCTGCATTGCAGTCTAATGCTGTTCCTTCATTCTGCACTGCAAACCTGTGCATTCTGCATTGCAGTCCCATGCTGCCCCTTTGCATTCTGCATTGCAGTCCCATGCTGTTCCTTGCATTCTGCATTGCGCCATGATGCCCTTGCATTCTGCATTGCAGCCCATGCTGCCCCTTGCATTCTACACGAGCAGTCCCATGCTGCCCCTTGCATTCATACATGGTCCCCATGCTGTCCTTGCATTCTACACTGCAGTCCCATGCTGTTCCTTGCATTCTACTTGGCAGTCCATGCTGTTCCCTTGCATTCTACACGGAGTCGCATGCTGTTCCTTGCATTCTACACTGCCGTCCCATGCTGCCCTTGCATTCTACACTGCAGTCGTTTCCTTGCATTCTACACTGCAGTCGCATGCTGTTCCTTGCATCTACACTGCCGTCCCATGCTGTTTCCTTGCATTCTACACTGCAGTCCGCATGTTGTTCCTCATGCATTCTAACACTGCAGTCCGCATGCTGTTCCTTGCATTCTACACTGCAGTCCCATGCCATGTCCTTGCATTCTACTGCAGTCGCATGCTGTTTCCCCTTGCATTCTACACTGCAGTCGCATTCTGTTCCTTGCATTCTACACTGCAGTCCCATGCTGCCCTTGCATTCTAACACTGCAGTCCCATGCTTGTTCCTTGCATTCTACACTGCAGTCGCATGCTGTTCCTTGCATTCTACACTGCAGTCGCAATGCTGCCCCTTGTGCTGCCCCTTGCATTCTACTATGCAGTCCCATGCTGTTCCTTGCATTCTACACTGCAGTCCCGTGCTGTTCCTTGCATTCTACACTGCAGTCCCATGCTGCCCCTTGCATTCTACACTGCAGTCCCATGCTGCCCCTTGCATTCTACACTGCAGTCCCATGCTGCCCCCCTTGCAAATTCTGCATTGCAATCTTGTGCATTCTACACTGCCGTCCCATGCTGTGCATTCTACACTGCCGTCTCCCATGCTGTTCCATTGCATTCTACACTGCCGTCCCGTGCTGCCCCTTGCATTCTACACTGCAGTCCCATGCTGTCCCTTGCATTCTGCATTGCAATCTTGTGCATTCTACACTGCAGTCCCGTGCTGTCCTTTGCATTCTACACTGCAGTCCCCATGCTGCCCTTGCATTCTACAGTCCCATGCTGTCCCTTGCATTCTGCATTGCAATCTTGTGCATTCTACACTGCAGTCCCATGCTGCCCCTTGCATTCTACACTGCAGTCCCATGCTGTCCCTTGCATTCTGCATTGCAATCTTGTGCATTCTACACTGCAGTCCGTGCTGTTCCTTGCATTCTACAATGCAGTCCCATGGCTGCCCCTTGCATTCTACAACTGCGTCCCATGCTGCCCCTTGCATTCTACAATGCATCCCATCTGCTGCCCTTGCATTCTGCATTGCGCAATCTTGTGCATTTCTAGCACTGCAGTCAGGGGGGGGGCCGTGCTGTTCCTTGCATTCTACTACACTGCAGTCCATGCTGCCCCTTGCATTCTGCATTGCAATCTTGTGCATTCTACACTTCACTGCTGTTCCTTGCAGCAGTCCCATGCTGCCCCTTGCATTCTACACTGCTGTTCCCCCAGATGCTGCCCCTTGCATTCTACACTGCAGTCCCATGCTGCCCTTGCATTCTGCATTGCAATCTTGTGCATTCTACACTGCAGTCACATGCTGCCCCTTGCATTCTACACTGCAGTCCATGCATTGTCCGCATTGCATGCATCTTGTGCATTCTACACTGCATCCCGTGCTGTTCCTTGCATTTCTACAATGCAGTCCCATGCTGCCCTTGCATTCTTCTACACTGCCGTCCCATGCTGCCCCCTTGCATTCTACAATGCAGTTCCCATGCTGCCCCTTGCATTCTGCAAATTGCAATCTTGTGCATTCTACACTGCAGTCCCGTGCTGTTCCTTGCTTCTACACTGCATCCCATGCTGCCCCTTGCATTCTGCATTGCAATCTTGTGCATTCTACACTGCAGTCCCATGCTGCCCCTTGCATTCTACACTGCAGTCCCATGCTGCCCCTTGCATTCTACACTGCAGTCCCATGCTGCCCCTTGCATTCTGCATTGCAATCTGTGCATTCTACACTGCAGTCCCGTCGCTGGTCTCTTTGCATGCAAAGACCCATGCCCCTTGCATTCTACACTGCTTCTACACTGTCCCGTGCTGTTCCTTCCTGCATTGAGTCATTCTACACACTGTAGTCCCATGCTGCCCCTTGCATTCTGCATTGCAATCTTGTGCATTCTACATTCTACTGCTGTCCCGTCGCTGTTCCTTGCATTCTACACTGCTTTTTTTTTTTTGGCCCTTGTCCCATGCTTGTCCCTGCGCTTCCCTTGCATTCTGCATTGCAATCTTGTGCATTCTACACTGCAGTCCCGTGCTGTTCCTTGCATTCTACACTGCAGTCCCATGCTGCCCCTTGCATTCTACACTGCAGTCCCATGCTGTCCCTTGCATTCTGCATTGCAATCTTGTGGCATTCTACACTGCAGTCACATGCTGCCCCTTGCTTCTACACTGCAGTCCCCATGCTGTCCCTTGCATTCTGCATTGCAATCTTGTGCATTCTTCACTGCAGTCCCGTGCTGTTCCTTGCATTCTACAATGCAGTCCCATTGCTGCCCACTTGCATTCTACACTGCCGTCCCATGCTGGCCCCCATTGCATCTCTACAATGCAGTCCCATGCTGCCCCTTGCATTCTGCATTGCAATCTTGTGCATTCTACACTGCAGTCCCGTGCTGTTCCTTGCATTCTACACTGCAGTCCCATGCTGCCCCATTGCATTCTGCATTGCAATCTTGTGCATTCTACACTGCAGTCCCATGCTGCCCCTTGCATTCTACACTGCAGTCCCATGCTGCCCCTTGCATTCTACACTGCAGTCCCATGCTGTCCCTTGCATTCTGCATTGCAATCTTGTGCATTCTACACTGCAGTCCCATGCTGCCCCTTGCATTCTACACTGCAGTCCCGTGCTGTTCCTTGCATTCTACACTGCAGTCCCATGCTGCCCCTTGCATTCTGCATTGCAATCTTGTGCATTCTACACTGCAGTCCCATGCTGCCCCTTGCATTCTACACTGCTGTCCCCGTGTTGTTCCTTGCATTCCTACACTGCAGTCCCATGCTGTCCCTTGCATTCTGCATTGCAATCTTGTGCATTCTACACTGCAGTCCCATGCTGCCCCTTGCATTCTACACTGCAGTCCCATGCTGCCCCTTGCATTCTACACTGCAGTCCCGTGCTGTTCCTTGCATTCTACACTGCAGTCCTGTGCTGTACGATGACAATTTGAATCTTTCTGAGTTCTACTGAAGTACTGTTTTATTTTAGGCAGGATTGACACAGTTGAAATTGTCCAGTCGCTCAAGTCTCTGGGAATCGACATCAGTCCTCAGAATGCGAAGAAGATTCTCCACTCGTAAGCTCGTTTCCTGGAACGTGCTGGAAACACGCCTTTATTTAAACTGTGCCTGAGATTTAGTCACTAAGGCGACAGCGGCGGGCGGGCGGTTGACTTTTGTGTTGTTGGTTTCCAGGCGTGGGAGTGGGAGTGGGCGTGTGTGAAAGCTTTGCTGTTGCTGCCCAGTGAAGCACCTTCCTGGATCAGTCTGAAGATGCGTCTCGACCCAATACATCACCCATTCCTTCTCTCCAGAGATGCTGCCTGTCCCGCTGAGTTACTCAGCATTTTGTGTCTATCTTTGGTTTAAATTAGTGTGTGCATTTCCTTCTTCCACCTTCCTGAACCCAGGCAGCCCTGACGTTGTATCGTTTCACAGCGGGAGGGGCGGCTGTTTAGCCCACAGTGTTTGCTCTTTGCAGCAGTACTTTGCATTCTCCCATTCCTCTCTCCCTAGTGCCTTCCCAACTTTACCCCCTCAGGATAGTATTTCCATCAATATTCTCTGGACCGTTACGAGAATGAGGCAATTTTATTGACCCATCCCAGACTGGGGGGAGGGGAGGGGGAGATGTGGAGACTTCTCCACCAGTGGGAGAGGCTGGAACGAGGGACAGTTACAGGATTTGGGGGCGGACATTTAAAACGGAGGTATGTAGGAACTTCTTCTCCCAGAGGGAGGTGAATCTGTGGGATTCTCCAGGAGGAGGGAGAGAAATGTGTGAAAGATGGGGGGGGGGGGGGTGGAGGGGCGAATAGAGGATGCGCCGTTATTACTTCTTTAATAATTAATATTTAATCATCTTCCCCACCGCTGATTTTAGGCTAACTGGTCTATAATTTCCCGCTTTCACTCTCGCTCCTTTCTTGAAATGTGGGATAACATTAGCTATCCTCCAATCCACAGGAACTGATCCTGAACCCCTTGTCAGCCACGTTTGCCTCTTACTCCCCTTAGAATCTTTCTTCCTCTTTGGAATGAAATTATCCTGGTTTATGCCCAGAAATTCCTGCCATTGCTGTTCCACTGTCATTCCTGCTAGGATCCTTTTCCAGTCGACCTTGGCCAGCTCCTCTCTAATAGTCCTCTTTGTTCAACTGCAACACTGACCATATAACCATATAACCATATAACAATTACAGCACGGAAACAGGCCCTCTCGGCCCTTCCAGTCCGTGCCGACCATTTGTTTTCCCCTAGTCCCATCTACCTGCACTCAGACCATACCCTTCCATTCCCTTCACGTCCATATACCTATCCACTTTACTTTTAAATGTTAAAATCGATCCTGCCTCCACCACTTCTGCTGGAAGCTCATTCCACACAGCCACCACCTCTCTGAGTAAAGAAAGTTCCCCCTCAACGTTACCCTAAACCTCTGTCCCTTAATTCTCATGTCATGTCCCTCTTGTTTGAATCTTCCCTACCCTCAATGGGAAAAGCTTATCCACGTCAACTCTGTCTATCCCTTTCATCATTTTAAAGACCTTAATCAAGTCCCCCCTTAACCTTCTGCGCTCCAAAGAATAAAGACCTAACTTGTTCAACCTTTCTCTGTAACATAGTTGCTGGAACCCTGGCAACATTCTAGTAAATCTCCTCTGTACTCTCTCTACTTTAGTGACACTCACACTTTATTAGCCAAGTATGTTTTTCAACATACGAGGAATTAGATTTGCCGTACAGTTATACTAATGAGAAACAACCGAACACACAAAATACATTTTAACATGAACATCCACCACAGTGACTCCTCCACATTCCTCACTGTGATGGAAGGCGGAAAAAGTTCAATCTCTTCCCTTCTTTGTTCTCCCGCGGTCGGAAACCTCGAGCCTTCCGTTGCCGGGACCATCTTGGCTCCGCGTCGGGGCGATCAAGCTCCTGCATCGGGAGGAATCTCAGCTCCCCCGCGCCGGGCGATCTGACCCCGTGTCGGGGCTGGTCGAACGTTCTGCATCATTGGAGCTTCCCGACATCAGTCTCTACCCGAGACACTGCGAGCTCCTCGATGGTGAAATCCACAGGCAGCGGTTGGAGCGTCGATCCCAGGCAAGGGACCAGCCCCGCGGTGGAGCTCAGGTCAGTCCCGAGCAAGGCCGCCAGCTCCTTAGGGATGTTAGGCCGCAGAGCGACCGGAGAGACGATCCGGAAAACAATCGCATCTCCGGCAAGGTCAGAGATTGAAAAAAGTTTCTCCCAACCCCCCCACATAAAACAAACCAGAGAACATTTACACAAACTTTTAAAACACACTAAAAATAACAAAAAAGACAAAAAAACATAGATCGCTGCCATCGTGTGTCGCCCCCTGGTGGTAATTAACCTCCCTCTCAATTTGCAGATTTAAACTTATTTTCAACATCTTTGATTTTTATGTCATGTTTTCAGCATTTGCATGCGTTTAGATTCCAGCTTTTTCTGATTATTCAGTATGTCTGAAGCAGCGATGTCTTGGTGCAGCGGGTAGAGCTGCTGCCGCAGAGCTCCCCTGTTCCGGGTTCAATCTCCACCTGGATCCTGCTCTGATCCCCAGGGTGGGGTTTCCAATCTCTGGGTTGGTGGCGTTTGAGGGAGTGCAGCGTAGGTTCACAAGGTTAATACCCAGGATGTCGGGACTGTCATATGCTGAGAGAATGGAGCAGCTGGGTTTGAATACTCTGGAGTTTAGAAGGATGAGAGGGCATCTTATTGCAACATATAAGATTAATATATGGTGGTGAGCAATATGTGGTGAGGAATATGCCTGTTCGTGAGGAATCAAATTCAGTCCCTTGCAAGGGGTGACATTGAAACAGGAGATGTGGAGTCAGTATGGATAGAACTAAGGAATTGTAAGGGTAAATATACCCTAATGGGACTAATCTACAGGCCCCCAAACAGTAGCCTGGACATAGGGCGCAAGTGAATCAGGAGTTAAAATTGGCATGTAGCAAAAGTAATGCTGTGGTTGTTATGGGAGATTTCAACATGCAGGTAGACTGGGAAAATCAGGCTGGTACTGGACCCCAAGACAGGGACTTTGTAGAGTGCCTCCGTGATGGATTCTTTGAACAGCTTGTACTGGAGCCTCCCAGGGAGAAGGCAATTCTGGATTTAGTGTTATGTAATGAACCGGATTTTATAAAGGACCTCGAGATTAATGAGCCATTAGGAGGCAGTGACCATAACATGGTCAGGTTTAATCTACAATTGGAGAGGGAGAAGGGTAGATCGGAGGTGGACTATGGGGCCATGAGGGAGGAGCTGGCCAAAGTTGACTGGAAAGATACACTAGCAGGGATGACACTGGAACAACACTGGCAGGTGTTTCTAGGAATAATACAGAAGGTGCAGGATCAGTTCATTCCAAGGAGGAAGAAAGATTCCAAGGGGAGTAAGGGGTGACCGTGGCTGACAAGGGACGTCGGGGACAGTATAAAAATTAAAGAGAAGTACAACGTGGCAAAGATGAGCGGGAAGCATGAGGATTGGGGAATGTTTAAAGAGCAACAGACGATAACTAGAAAGACAATACGGGGAGAAAAGGTGAGGTACGAAGGTATGCTGGCCACGAATATAAAGCAGGATAGTAAAAGCTTCTTTAGGTATGTGAAGAGGAAAAAATAGTTAAGACCAAAGTTGGACCCTTGAAGACCGAAGATAAATTTATTATGGGGAACGAGGAATGGCAGATGAGTTGAACAGGTACTTTGGATCCGTCTTCACAAAGGAGGACACAAACAATCTTCCTGATGTACTAGTGGCCAGAGGATCTGGGGTGACGGAGGAACTGAAGGAAATCCACATTAGGCAGGAAATGGTGTTGGGTAGACTGATGGGACAAGGCTGATAAATCCCCAGGGCCTGATGGTCTGCATCCCAGGGTACTTAAGGAAGTGGCTCTAGAAATCGTGGATGCATTGGTGATCATTTTCCAATGTTCTATAGACTCAGGATCAGTTCCTGTGGATTGGAGGGTAGCTAATGATATCCCACTTTTTAAGAAAGGCGGGAGCGAGAAAACAGGGAATTATAAGAACCAGTTAAGCCTGACATCGGTGGTGGGGAAGATGCTGGAGTCAATTATAAAAGATGAAATAGCCGCACATTTGGATAGCAGTAACAGGATCGGTCCGTGTCAGCATGGATTTACGAAGGGGAAATCATGCTTGACTAATCTTCTGGAATTTTTTGAGGATGTAACTAGGAAAATGGACAAGGGAGAGCCAGTGGATGTAGTGTACCTGGACTTTCAGACAACATTTGATAAGGTCCCACATAGGAGATTAGTGGGCAAAATGAGAGCACATGGTATTGGGGGTAGAGTGCTGACATGGATAGAGAAGTGGTTGGCAGACAGGAAACAGAGAGTGGGGATTAACGGGTCCCTTTCAGAATGGCAGGCAGTGACTAGTGGGGTACCGCAAGGCTCGGTGCTGGGACCGCAGCTATTTACAATATACATCAATGATTTAGATGACGGGATTCAAAGTAACATTAACAAATTTACAGATGACACAAAGCTGGATGGCAGTGTGAACTGTGAGGAGGATGCTATGAGGATGCAGGGTGACTTGGGCAGGTTGGGGGAGTGGGCAAATGAAGTTTAATGAGGATAAATGTGAGGTTATCCACTTTGGTAGCAAAAACAGGAAGGCAGATTATTATCTAAATGGCTTCAAGTTGGGAAAAGGGGAAGTACAACGGGATTGGACACGCTGGCGGCAGGAAACATGTTCCTGATGTTGGGGGAGTCCAGAACCAGGGGCCACAGTTTAAGAATAAGGGGCAAGCCTCTTTTTCTCACAGAGAGTTGTGAGTCTGTGGAATTCTCTGCCTCAGAGGACGGTGGAGGCCGGTTCTTTGGATGCTTTCAAGAGAGAGCTAGATAGGGCTCTTAGAAATAGCGGAGTCAGGGGATATGGGGAGAAGGCAGGAACGGGGTACTGATTGGGGATGATCAGCCATGATCACATTGAATGGTGGTGCTGGCTCGAAGGGCCGAACGGCCTCCTCCTGCACCTGTTGTCTATTGTCTCTGTTGATCACGGTACATTATCCTGCTGTGTGGATCAGCAGAGCTGTCTGAGGGGTTACTGATGGGAAGGCGTAGAGTGAATATGTAAATGAGTAGGTCAGTGTACATGAGTGTTCATGACTGGCCTTGACTGAATGGGCCGATTGGCCTGTTTCCCTGATGTATGACTGGTAGAGGGATTTAACGTTCAGGCTGTTTGTAGGGGGGGGGTTCTGTAATGTAGAGTTGGGTGGAGAGCGTGCGGGACGGAGCTGACCCCTTGACCCCCTGACCTCACCGTTGCTTCTCTCCGCAGCATGGATGAAGATGGCACGATGACCGTTGACTGGAATGAATGGCGTGATCACTTCACCTTCAATCCGGCAACCAGCATTCAGGAAATCATCCAATTCTGGAAACACTCTACGGTGAGCAGAGAGGGGTTTTACTCTTCATATCCGCAGCATCTTGGCTGCAGACCCGCTTCCCCGGCAGAGCCCCCCCCCTCTCCAGCAGAGCCCCCCTCTCAGGCAGAGCCCCCCCTCCACTCCAGCCAGCAAGCCCCCCCCTCCAGCAGAGCCCACCCCCCTCGTCCAGCAGAGCCTCCCCTCCCCAGCGCCCCCCCCCCCTCACCGGCAGAGGCCCCCCCCCACTCCGGCAAGAGCCCTCCCCACTCCCTCTCCGGCAGAGCCCCCCCCCCCCCCCACTCTCCAGCAGAGGCCCCCCCCCCCACTCCGCAGAGCCCTCCCCACTCCCATCTCCGGCAGAAAAAAGCCCCCCCCCCCCCCTCCACAGAGCCCCCCCCTCTCCACCGAGCCCCCCCTCACTCCAGCAGCCCCCCCTCACTCCGGCTGAGCCCCCCCACTCCCTCTCCGTCAGAGCCCCCCCCCTCTCCAACAGAGCCCCCCCCCCAGTGCAGCAGAGGCCCCCCTCCACTCTCCCGGCAGAGTCCACCCCCCTCTCCAGCAGAGCCCCCCCCCCCTCCAGCAAAGCCCCCCCCCTCACTCCAGAGGGGGGCTGGGCAGGGGGGGGCATCTTAGCCCTCCCCCCCCTCCCGCAGAGCCCCCCTCCGCCCCACTCCCAGCAGCGCCCCCCTCCCCGGCAGCCCCCCCCCCCCCCCCCCCCTCTCCAGCAGAGCCCCCCCCCTCTCCAGCATAGCCCCCCCCCCCCCACAGAGCCCCCCCCCCCCTCCGCAGAGCCCCCCCCCCCCTCTCCTGGCAGAGCCCCCCTCCCCCTCCAGCAGAGCCCCACTCCAGCAGAGCCCCCCCCCCTCCCCGGCAGAGCCCCCCCCCCCCCCCCCCCCACTCCAGCAGAGCCACCCCCCCATCCGGCAGAGGCCCCCCCCCCTCTTCCAGCAGAGCCCCCCCCCCCTCCGGCAGAGCCCCCCCCTCCATGCCCACCCTACTTGGGCAGCAGTCAGTGCAGTAACGGGTGGCAGTAAATGGAATATACGGCAGCAAATCATAATCATACTTTATGAGCCAAGTATGTTTTGCAACATACGGGGAATTAGATTCGCCGTACAGTCATACTAATAAAAAGCAAAAAGACACACAAAATACATTTTAACATAAACATCCACCACAGTGACCCCTCCACATTCCTCACTGTGATGGAAGGCAGAAAAAAGTTCAATCTCTTCCCTTCTTTGTCCTCCCGCGGTCAGGGGCCTCGAGCCTTCCGTTGCCGGGACCATCTTACTCCTGTAGCCGGCGGGGCGATCGGTGGGGGGAATCTCAGCTCCCCCACGCCGGGCAAAAAAAATAGATCTACTCTCCGGGTCGGGGCTAGTCAGCTGCTCTCGGCTTGAGACCGACGTCGGGAAGCTCCAACAGCTCCTCGATGTTAAAGCCCGCAGGCCGCGTCGATCCCAGGCAAGGGATCAGCCCCGATGGTAAGTCCACGCCCTGCGGTGGGGCTCAAAGTCAGTCCCGAGCAAGGCCGCCAGCTCCATGATGTCAGGCCGCAGAGCAACCGGAGATACGATCCGGAAAACAATCGCATCTCCGGCAAGGTCAGGGATTGAGAAAAGTTTCCCCCTCCCCCCTCCCCCTTCCCCTCCCCCACATAAAACAAACCAGAGACCACTAACACAATCTTTTTAACCACACTAAAAATAACAAAACAAAGACGAGAGGTTGGCAAAGCTGCCATTGAATGTGAGGCCAGACCAAGTGGCATAATGAATAATGAGTGGTTATGACAGCTGCACTGTGCCACCTGTGATGCTGTCCGCATCATTGCCACCGCCCCATTGTCACCGCCCCATTGTCCTGGATGCCTGTGTTCTTGCCCTCCATAAATGTGCTGCGGTGCCCGCAGGTCCTGGATATCGGCGACAGCCTGACCATCCCTGATGAGTTCACCGAAGAGGAGAGGAGGTCGGGCATGTGGTGGAGGCAGCTGCTGTCTGGGGCAGCGGCAGGAGCCGTGTCACGCACGGGTACAGCCCCCCTGGATCGCCTCAAAGTCCTCATGCAGGTCAGTGGCAATTTTACTGAGCGGCACTGTGGCGCAGCGGGTAGAGCTGCTGACTCAAGGCGCCAGACACCCGGGTTCAATCCTGACTATGGGTGCGTTTGTACGTTCTCCCCGTGACCTGCGTGGGTTTTCTCCAGGATCTTCGGTTTCCTCCCACACTCCAATGACGTGCTAGTTTGTAGGTTAATTGGCTTGGTATAAAATGTAAAAGTTGTCTCCAGTGCGTGTCGGGTTGTGTTAATGTGCGGGGATCGCTGGTCGGTGTGGACTCTGGGCAGAGGGGCCTGTTTCTTTGCTGCATCTCTACAATACACTACAGCCATGTGTAGCGGAGGTGCCCCCTGCACCCCTCTATACATTCCCAGGGTCCTGAAATCTGTTGTTACAGTTTAAGCACTAAAGTCTGTGCTTTGTAATATTGTGTACAATGCAAAGATATATCTGAATTAAGATTAAAATGCCCAGGAGTAGGCAATAGTTTAGGCAGCATTTGTGGTGAGAAAATCTATTCCCATTACAAGCTGAGGCCTCCACTGGAAGTCAGAGACTTTGCTCTCATTAACTCTCGTTCCCTCTCTACAGATGCTGCCTGACTTGCAGTGTGCCAGCCCTTACGTCTATTTTTTTTCAAATTTAGAACATCAACAGTGTTTCTTAATTTTCATTTTAATTTAAAAGTCGTTTCACAGTATTCTGGGATTGTTGTGTACATTAGATTCTAACTTAGATGTTGGGAACCTTCTAGAGACTTCGTTATAATAACTGCTTTAAATTGTCAGGGCCTGGGTATCTGGGTGCCAAAGGAGGTTGTTGACGCAGGTTTAAAAGACATTTGGACAGACACATGAATAGGAAAGGTTAGACGAGGTGCAGGAGTAGGACATTCGGCCCTTCGAGCCTGCACCGCCATTCAATGTGATCATGGCTGATCATCCCCAATCAGTACCCTGTTCCTGCCTTCTCCCCATATCCCCTGCTATCTTTAAGAGCCCTTGAAAGTATCCAGAGAACCGGCCTCCACCGCCCTCTGAGGCAGAGAATTCCACAAACACACACCTCTCTGTTCGAGGGATAGGGGCCAAACGCGGCCAGGTGGGATAATGGGGAGGGCACCTTGGTCGGCATGGGCAAGTTGGGCTGAAGGGCCTGTTTCCCTGCTGGGTGACTCTAGTGGCATGGTTCATGAGAGGGGATCTCATTGAAACATGTAAGATTGTTAAGGGCTAGAGGCAGGAAACATGTTCCCGATGTTGGGGAGTCCAGAACTAGGGGCCACAGTTTAAGAATAAGGAGTAAGCCATTTAGAATGGAGACGAGGAAACACTTTTTCTCACAAAGACTGGTGAGTGTGGAATTCTCTGCCTCAGAGGGTGGTGGAGGCGGGTTCTCTGGATGCTTTCAAGAGAGAGCTAGATAGGGCTCTTAAAAATAGCGGAGTCAGGAGATATGGGGAGAAGGCAGGAACGGGGTACTGATTGGGGATGATCAGCCATGATCATATTGAATGGCGGTGCTGGCTCGAAGGGCCAAAAGGCCAACTCCTGCACCTATTGTTTATTGGCCAATTTGCGTCCGACCTCAATGTCAAACGTGCATTGATAGGGCAATTACTACTCAGAAATTTAGAGTTTTTTTCCATATTTCTTAAGATGTGCAGGTTTTGTTCTTGACGAGTTTCAGGTATAATTTATATAATATTTTCACACAATATGTTAAAAATTTAGGTAGTTCTGTGAGTTGGGTCACGAAACTAAACGTAAAAGCTCCTCGGCCCACAGCCTATTCTTAAACATATGGATTAAATGTGTATTGGGATATTAATAGTAATATCTAATCATCCAGAAAACCTGGAAGTAATCCAATGTCGAACCTGGTCGATCACGTCTGAAGAACGGTCTCGTCCCAAAACGTCACCTATCCACGTTCTCCACAGATGCTGCCTGACCCGCTGAGTTACTCCAGCACTCTGTGAAACGTCACCTATCCATGTTCTCCACAGATGCTGCCTGACCCGCTGAGTTACTCCAGCACTCTGTGAAACGTCACCTATCCATGTTCTCCACAGATGCTGCCTGACCCGCTGAGTTACTCCAGCACTCTGTGAAACGTCACCTATCCATGTTCTCCACAGATGCTGCCTGACCCGCTGAGTTACTCCAGCACAATGTGAAACTTCACCTATCCATAGAAACATAGAAAATAGGTGCAGGAGTAGGCCTTTCGGCCCTTCGAGCCTGCACCGCCACTCAATATGATCATGGCTGATCATCCAACTCAGTATCCCGTGAATTTTTTTTTTCTCAACTCAGTCCTAAAAGACTTCCCCCTTATCCTTAAACTGTGACCCCTTGTTCTGGACTTCCCCAACATCGGGAACAATCTTCCTGCATCTAGCCTGTCAAACCCCTTAAGAATTTTGTACGTTTCTATAAGATCCCTCCTCAATCTTCTAAATTTTAGCGAGTACAAGCCGAGTCTATCCAGTCTTTCTTCATATGGAAGTCCTGACATCCCAGGAATCAGTCTGGTGAACCTTCTCTGTACTCCCTCTATGACAAGAATGTCTTTCCTCAGATTAGGAGACCAAAACTGTTAGCAATACTCCAGGTGTCGTCTCACCAAGACCCTGTACAACTGCAGTAGAACCTCCCTGCTCTTGTACTCAAATCCTTTTGCTGTGAATGCTAACATACTATTCGCTTTTTTCACTGCCTGCTGCACCTGCATGCCTACTTTCAATGACTGGTGTACCATGACACCCAGGTCTCGTTGCAGCTCCCCTTTTCCTAATCGGCCACCATTTAGATAATAGTCTACTTTCCTGTTTTTGCCACCAAAGTGGATGACCTCACATTTATCCACATTATACTGCATCTGCCATGCATTTGTCCACTCACCCAACCTATCCAAGTCACCTTGCAGCCTCCTAGCATCCTCCTCACAGCTAGCACTGCCTCCCAGCTTCGTGTCATCCGCAAACTTGGTTATGTTGCATTCAATTCCCTTGTCCAAATTATTAATATATTTTGTAAATAGCTGGGGTCCCAGCACTGAGCCTTGCGGCACCCCACTAGTCACTGCCTGCCATCCTGAAAAGGACCCGTTCACTCCTACACTTTGCTTCCTGTCTGCCAGCCAGTTCTCTATCCACATCAATACTGAACCACCAATACCGTGTGCTTTAAGTTTGTATACCAATCTCTTATGTGGGACCTTGTCGAAAGCCTTCTGAAAGTCCAGATATAACACATCCACTGGTTCTCCCTTATCCACTCTATTAGTTACATCCTCGAAAAATTCTATAAGATTCGTCAGACATGATTTACCTTTCATAAATCCATGCTGACTTTGTCCAATGATTTCACCACTTTCCAAATGCGCTGCTATCCCATCTTTAATAACTGACTCTAGCAGTTTCCCCACTACCGATGTTAGACTAACTGGTCTGTAATTCCCCGTTTTCTCTCTCCCTCTCTTTCTAAAAAGTGGGGTTACATTAGCTACCCTCCAATCCTCAGGAACTATTCCAGAATCTAAAGAGTTTTGAAAAATTATCACTAATGCATCCAACTATTTCTGGGGCTACTTCCTTAAAGTACTCTGGGATGCAGCCTATCTGGTGCTGGGGATTTATCGCCTTTAATCCATTCAATTTACCTAACACCACTTCCCGGATAACCTGGATTCACTCAGTTCCTCCATCTCATCCCCGGTCCCCTGCTATTTCCGGCAGATTATTTATGTCTTCCTTAGTGAAGACAGAACCAAAGTAGTTATTCAATTGGTCTGCCATGTCCTTGTTCCCCATGATCAATTCACCTGTTTCTGACTGCAAGGGACCTACATTTGTTTTAACAAATCTTTTTCTCTTCACATATCTATAAAGGCTTTTGCAGTCAGTTTTTATGTTCCCTGCCAGTTTTCTTTCATAATTTATTTTCCCTTTCCTAATTAAGCCCTTTGTCCTCCTCTGCTGGACTCTGAATTTCTCCCAGTCTTCTGGTAGGCTGCTTTTTCTAGCTAATTTGTATGCTTCATCTTTTGTTTTGTAATCAGGGAAGGTAGTGCATCCATTGTTATCCATGGATGCACCACTACCTTCCCTGATTTATTCTTTTGCCAAACTGGGATGAACAATTGTTGTAGTTCATCCATGCAGTCTTTAAATGCCTTCCATTGCCTATCCACCGTCAACCATTTAAGAATCAATTGCCAGTCTATCTTGGCCAATTCACGTCTCATACCCTCAAAGTTACCTTTCTTTAAGCTCAGAACCCTTGTTTCTGAATTAACAATGTCACTCACCATCCTAATGAAGAACTCAACCATATTATGGTCACTCTTGCCCAAGGGGCCACGCACAACAAGACTGCTAACTAACCCTTCCTCATTACTCAATATCCAGCCTAGAATAGCCTGCTCTCTCGTTGGTTCTTCTACATGTTGGTTTAGAAAACTATCCCGCATACATTCCAAGAAATCCTCTTCCTCAGCACCCCTGCCCATTTGATTCACCCAATCTATATGTAGATTGAAGTCACCCATTATAACGGTTTTACCCTTGTTGCACGCATTTCTAATTTCCTGTTTGATGCCATCCCCAACTCCACTACTACTGTTAGGTGGCCTGTACACAACTGCCACTAGCGTTTTCTGCCCCTTAGTGTTTCGCAGCTCCACCCATATCGATTCCACATCCTCCAAGCTAATGTCCTTCCTTTCTATTGCGTTAATCTCCTCTCTAACCAGCAACGCTACCCCACCTCCTTTTCCTTTCTGTCTCTCTGCTCATGCCCTCATGTTCTCCACAGATGCTGCCTGACCCGCTGAGTTACTCCAGCACTCTGTGAAACGTCACCTCTCCATGTTCTCCACAGATGCTGCCTGACCCGCTGAGTTACTCCAGCACTCCGTGTCTATATGTGTTTCCGTTGTACAACAGATAAGATGTTTATTCATTTACTGAATGTTGAATTGTTTAAAACTAGGTTCATGCTTCCAAAACCAACCAGATGAGTATGTTCGGCGGTTTCAAGCAGATGTTGAAGGAGGGGGGAGCGATTTCCCTGTGGCGGGGAAACGGGATGAACGTGGTGAAGATCGCCCCAGAAACAGCCATCAAGTTCATGGCCTATGAACAGGTACTGGCTGCGTGTGAGAACGCAGGTACAGTGTGTGAGAACGCAGGTACAGGTGTGAGAGAACGCAGGTACAGGTGTGTGAGAACGCAGGTACGGGTGTGTGAGAACGCAGGTACAGGTGTGTAAGAACGCAGGTACAGGTGTGTGAGAACGCAGGTACGGGTGTGTGAGAACGCAGGTACGGGTGTGTGAGATCGCAGGTACGGGTGTGTGAGAACGCAGGTACGGGTAGTGAGAACGCAGGTACGGGTGTGTGAGAACGCAGGTGGGTGGGAGAACCGCAGGATGGGTGTGTGAGAACGCAGGTACGGGTGTGTGAGAACGCAGGTACGGTGCGTGAGAACGCAGGTATACGTCAACGCAGGTACGGGTGTGTGAGAACGCAGGTACGGGTGCGTGAGAACGCAGGTACGGGTGCGTGAGAACGCAGGTACGGGTGCGTGAGAACGCAGGTACGGGTGCGTGAGAGGACAGGTACAGGTACAGGTGTGTAGTACGAGGTGGTGTGGAGAGAACGCAGGTACGAGTGTGAGAGAACGCAGGTACAGGTGTGCGTGAGAGGGCAGGTACAGGTGTGAGAATGCAGGTACAGGTGTGTGAGAGAACGCAGGTACAGGTGTGAGAGAAGGCAGGTACAGGTGTGTGAGAACGCAGGTACAGGTGTGTGAGAGAACGCAGGTACAGGTGTGAGAGAACGCAGGTACAGGTGTGTGAGAGAACGCAGGTACAGGTGTGAGAGAACGCAGGACAAGGTGTGAGAGTACAGGTGTGTGAGATAACGCCAGGTACAGGTGTGAGAGCACGCAGGTGAGAGAGCGCAGGTACAGGTGTGTGAGAGAGCGCAGGTACAAGGTGTGGAGAGGCAGGTACAGGTGTGAGAGAGCGCAGGTACAGGTGTGTGAGAGAGCGCAGGTACAGGTGTGTGAGAGAGCGCAGGTACAGGTGTGTGAGAGAGCGCAGGTACAGGTGTGAGAGAACGCAGGTACAGGTGTGTGAGAGAGCGCAGGTACAGGTGTGTGAGAGAGCGCAGGTACAGGTGTGAGAGAACGCAGGTACAGGTGTGTGAGAACGCAGGTACAGGTGTGAGAGAACGCAGGTACAGGTGTGTGAGAGAGCGCAGGTACAGGTGTGTGAGAGAATGCAGGTTACAGGTGTGAGAGAACGCAGATACAGGTGTGTGAGTCTGCAGTCACAGAGACCACAGAGGGCCTGTCACCTTCGCCCTAGATGTCTCCCCTGGCCCTCATTTCCTCAAATGTAAGGCAGACTGAGGTGGGCTCCATACACACGTCACCATATCCACACCCCAGGCAGTCACAGGCAGACTGAGATGGGGCGGTCACGGGCCTGTACCTCCACACACGTCACCATCTCCCCACACAGCAGCAAAACAGGCCCTTCGGCCCAACTAGTCAATGCTGACCTAGATACCCTATCAAAGATAGTGCCATTTGCCCGTATTCTGCTCATATCCATTGAAATGCACCAGAGATTAGTGTGCAAAATTAGAGCACAAGATATTGGGGGTAGGGTATTGACATGGATAGATAACTGGCTGGCAGACAGGAAGCAAGAGTAGGAATTAACGGGTCCTTTTCAGAACGGCAGGCAGAGACCAGTGGGGTGCCACAAGGCTCGGTGCTGGGACACCAGTTTTTTGCAATATATATTAACAATTTAATAATAATATATTTTTTATTGTCATTGCACATAAGTGCAACGAGATTTGGGAGTGCAACGAGATTTGGGAACGAGGGAATTAAATGTGACATCTCCGAGTTTGCGGATGACACAAAGCTGGGTGGCAGTGTGAGCTGCAATGAGGATGCAATGAGTCTGCAGGGTGACTTGGACAGGTTGGGTGAGTGGGCAGATGCATGGTAGATGCAGTATAATGTAGATAAATGTGAGGGTATCCACTTTGGTGGCAAGGAGAGGAAGGCAGATCATTATCTAAATTAGTGTCAGATTAGGAAAAGGGGAGGTGCAACGAGACCTGGGTGTGTCTGTACATCAGTCACTGAAAGTAAGCATGCAGGTACAGCTGGCAGTGAGGAAAGCTCATGGCATGTTGGTCTTTATTGTGAGAAGATTTGAGTTTAGGAGCAAGGAGGTCCTACTGCAGTTGTACAGGGCCGTGGTGAGACCACACCTGGAGTATTGTGTGCAGTTTTGGTCTCCTAATTTGAGGAAGGACATTCTTGCTGTTGAGGGAGTGCAGCGTAGGTTCACCAGGTTAATTCCCAGGATGGCGGGACTGACATATGATGAAAGAATGGAGCGACTGGGCTTGTATTTGCTGGAATTTAGAATGATGAGAGGATCTTATAGAAAGATATACAATTCTTAAAGGACTGGACAGGCTAGATGAAGGAAAAATGTTCCCGATGTTGGGGGAACCAGGACCAGGGGCCACAGTTTAAGATTAAGGGGTCGGCCATTTCAGACTGAGAGGAGGAAAAACCTTTTCACCCAGAGAGTTATGAATCTATGGAATTCTCTGCCACAGAAGGCAGTGGAGACCAATTCACTGGATGTTTTCAAGAGAGAGTAAGATTTAGCTCTTAGGGCTAATGGAATTAAGGGATATGGGGAGAAGGCAGGAACGGAGTACTGATTGGGGATGATCAGCCATGATCACATTGAATGGCGGTGCTGGCTCGAAGGGCCGAATGGCCCACTCCTGCACCTATTGTCTATGTTTCTATGAAACCTTTCATTTAATAGTTTAAGATGTTTTAAATGTTGTTATTGTACCCACCTGCAGCTTCCTCTGGCAGTTTGTTGCACATACACACCACCCTCTGTGGGCAACATGCCCCTTACACCACCACAAAGCCCTGCCCTCTAGCCTGGGGTCAAAGTGTGCCCCTCTCAATGTTATAAATCTCTCAAGCTGGCAATAGATTGTAGGGAAAAATAGTGATGGGGGTGGGGGGTTGGATGTGAACTAGCATAGACTTGATGGGCCAAATGGCCTCCCTCTATGAAGTGAGGCAAAATGGAAAGGAGAGCAATGCCACAGCCAGGACATTCCCCCTCCTCAATACGATACGCTCCAGACTATAGGGCCTGTCCCACTTTCATGACCTAATTCACGACCTCTGCCCTTTGCCCGTGACTCGTACTCACAGCATGGTCGGCACGGGGTCGTGTGAAGTCGTAGGTAGGTTGTGATGCTGGTCGTAGGTACTCGTGGCATCAAGTAGGTGGGGGCGTTTTCCTAGCCTGATTAAAAATGTCCATGAGTAAAAAAGGTGGTGAAAGTAGGACAGGCCCTTATCTCTGTATCTCGCCAGATCCCAGTTCCCCTGGCAATTAGTTTTTTTGCTCCAGATGCCGGCGTCTGAAGTCTCTCCTGTCCCTGTCAATCACTGTCCCACCCTGGGTGAATACAGAGGTTGGACCTCACCCACTGCCCGGATCCACTCAGAATCTCCCTAATGTCATCCTCTCCATCCCAGGCTGCCATCCTCTCCTGAGGGACCATCGGCCTGGGTCAGGATCGCAGCCCAGGGATGTGTCATGGACTGGGAGGGGGACACATGTGGAGGGTGGAATCAGATGAGCTGTGCCCAGGTCTTTGTTGACTCTCTCACTCGCTTTGTCTTACAGTACAAGAAACTCATCGCTGCCAATTGTGAAAACATTCGTACCCACGAGAGGTTCATCGCAGGATCACTGGCTGGGGCCACAGCGCAGACCAGCATCTACCCCATGGAGGTGGGTACAGATGGCACGGGGCCTCACAGCCCACAGGCAATGTCACATTATTCACAGGGCCACGCACGATTCCCCCAGCACAAACGCACCGCAATCTGCCCACATCCCCCAACGCTCATATTTCACCCCAGTTCCACAACCTCCATCACATCTCCTGGCCTGGACGCTCCCATCTGGGCTGCCATCTGGCCCCCATTGGATGAACTGCACCCGGCACAGCTCAGAGCTGAGGCCAAGTGGAAGTTTCATGAATTACACAGACTGTAGGGCATACCCAACGCCCCAGAGACAGCACGGGCACAGAGAGCAGAGCACGGGGCAGAGAGAGAGAGAGACGAGGCAGAGAGAGCAGAGAGCACACGGGGCAGAGAGAGAGAGAGGGCGGGTACGGGGCAGAGAGAGAGAGAGAGAGAGCACGGGCAGAGAGAGAGAGAGCACGGGGCAGAGAGAGAGAGCAGAGCGCGGGAGAGAGAGAGAGAGAGAGAGCAGAGCGCGGGGCAGAGAGAGAGAGCAGAGCACGGGGCAGAGAGAGAGAGAGAGCAGAGCGCGGGGCAGAGAGAGAGAGAGCAGAGCACGGGGCAGAGAGAGAGAGAGAGAGCAGAGCGCAGGGCAGAGAGAGAGAGAGAGCACGGGGCAGAGAGAGAGAGCAGAGCGCGGGCAGAGAGAGAGAGAGAGCAGAGCGCGGGCAGAGAGAGAGCAGAGAGAGACAGAGAGAGAGAGAGAGAGAGAGGGGCAGAGAGAGAGAGAGCAGAGCACGGGGCAGAGAGAGAGAGAGAGAGAGAGAGAGCAGAGCACGGGGCAGAGAGAGAGAGCAGAGCGCGGGGCAGAGAGAGAGAGAGGAGCGCGGGGCAGAGAGAGAGAGAGAGAGAGCAGAGCGCGGGGCAGAGAGAGAGAGAGAGAGCAGAGCACGGGGCAGAGAGAGAGAGAGAGAGAGAGAGAGAGAGAGAGCAGAGCACGGGGCAGAGAGAGAGAGAGAGAGAGCAGAGCGCGGGGCAGAGAGAGAGAGAGAGAGAGAGAGAGAGAGCAGAGCACGGGGCAGAGAGAGAGAGAGACGGGGCAGAGAGAGAGAGAGAGAGAGAGTGCACGGGGCAGAGAAGAGAGAGAGAGAGAGAGAGCAGAGCGGGGCAGAGAGAGAGGAGCGCGGGGCAGAGAGGAGAGAGAGAGAGAGCAGAGCACGGGCAGAGAGAGCAGAGAGGGCCAGAGAGAGAGAGAAGCAGAGAGAGAGAGAGAGAGAGACAGGCAGAGAGAGAGAGAGAGAGAGAGAGGCAGAGAGTGAGCGCAGAGAGAGAGAGCGCGAAGGGAGAGAGAGAGAGAGAGAGAGAGAGTGAGCGCAGAGAGAAAGAGAGAGCAGGGAGAGCGAGCGAGCAGTGCTGAATTAGAGACTGCAGGTCATGCCCTCCGGCGGGCACAGTGAGGGAGAGTGGGCACGGTGCCAGCATTGAATGGTGGTTGGGAGGGGAACCAAACGCCTTGTCTTTCTCTCACCACGACAGGTCATGAAGACCAGGATGGCGCTGCGTAAGACGGGCCAATACGCGGGAGTGGGGGATTGCGTGAAGAAGATTTGGAGGAACGAGGGGCTAATTGCATTCTACAAAGGCTACATTCCAAATATTCTGGGCATTATTCCATACGCTGGCATCGATCTGGCCATTTATGAGGTAGGTCTGTGGAGGTGTGGAATCGCACTGCGAGTAACAGGCCCTTCAGGATGTGGATGTAGCATTGGAGGCAGCGCAGAGTGAGCAGGGCAAGTCCGACTGCAGAGTGACCAGGGTAACTGCGACAGTGCGGACAAGAGTGACCAGGGCAACTCCTGGCATGAAGGATGTCCAATGAAGATGCTGGAGGATTTGGATCTGCATTTTGTCTGTATTTACAAGAATAAGCGATAGTCTTATTCCAACTTCAATTCCTAAAGGATGCCAAGATATGGGTGGGACTGACGAAAGTGGACATAGTTACTGCGGTGTGTGTGAAAGACCTTCTCCCAGAGGGTGGAGGCTATCGGCAATCCCTGCCCGAGGGTGGTGGAGGTCAGATCATTGTACAGATGGCGTCACGGTGGTGCAGCGGGTAGAGCTGCTCCCTCACAGCGCCAGAGACCCGGGTTCCATCCCGACGACGCGCGCTGTCTGCACGGAGTTTGCACGTTCTCCCCGTGACCTGTGTGGGTTTTCTCCGGGTGCTCCGGTTTCCTCCCACCCTCCAAAGACGTGCGGGTTTGTAGGTTAATTGGCTCAGTGTAAATGTAAATTGTCCCTGGTGTGTGTAGGATAGTGTTAGTGTGGGGGATCGCGGGTCGGTGCCGACCCGGTCAGCAGTGGGGTCTGTTTCCACACTGTATCAGCTAACAAGACCAGCTAAAGGTCATGTCCCCTGCAGTGAAGATCATTTTTCACACAGAGAGTGGTGAGTCTGTGGAATTCTCTGCCACAGAAGGTAGTTGAGGCCAGTTCATTGGCTATATTTAAGAGGGAGTTAGATGTGGCCCTTGTGGCTGAAGGGATCAGGGGGTATGGAGAGAAGGCAGGTACGGGATACTGAGTTGGATGATCAGCCATGATCATATTGAATGGCGGTGCAGGCTCGAAGGGCCGAATGGCCTACTCCTGCACCTATTTTCTATGATTCTATGATTCTAGGTGTCGGTGTGGAGCATTCACCAGACGTGCCGAGGTTGGGAGTTGTACACAGAGCTGTACCATTGTACTTACTCTCTCACCTATCGCCTTCTCTCCTCTCCTCTCCTCTCCTCTCCTCTCCCTGCAGACTCTGAAGCAGACCTGGCTCACCAAGTACGCCAAGGATTCCGCAAACCCAGGGATCTTGGTCCTGCTGTCATGCGGAACCATCTCCAGCACCTGTGGTCAACTGGCCAGCTACCCCCTGGCCCTGGTCCGCACCCGCATGCAGGCACAAGGTGAGCTGTTACCCCCTAACCCCCCCCCCACACCCTCCCCATTACACCTGCCCCCCCCCCACACACACACACAAACCCCCCTTCTGCCCCCCCCCCCACCCCACACACACACACACACACACACACACACCCCACACAGCCCCCCCCACACCCTCCCCATACAGCCCCCCCCACACACACACACACCCCCCACACCCCCATACAGCCCCCCCCCCCCCCCATCCACACTGGTCAACTGGCCAGCTGCCCCCTGGTCAGCACACGCATGTAGGCACAAGGTGAGCTGTTACCCTACCCCAACCCCCCACACTCCCCATACACCCCCCCCCCCACACACACACACAAACCCCCCATACATCCCCCCCACACACACACACCCCCCTTCCGCCCCCCCCACACACACACACACACACACACACACACACACACACACACACACCCCCACACCCTCCCCACAAGCCTCCACACTGGTCAACTTGCCAGCTCCCCCTGGTCCACACCCGCATGCAGGCACAAGGTGTGCTGTTACCCCTAATCCCCCACCACCGCACACACACCCCCCATACACCCGCCCCCCCCCCCCCCACCCAGCCAACACACACCCCCATCCCACACCCGCCCCCACCCCACACACACCCCCCCCCCACCCACACTGGTCAAACTGGCCAGCTGCCCTTGGTCAGCTCACGCATGTAGGCACAAGGTGAGCTGTTACCCCTACCCCACCCCCCACCTCTCCTCCTCCCTCTCCCCACCCCTCGCCCACCCAAGTCGCTCCAGCTTCAGTGTCTTGTTGTCTCATTGTCTGTAACTTGTTTACACCCGGTCCACAGCTAACCATGGCCTGTTTCCTTTATCCGTTACCTTTTTACACATCTTTCATTCATTTGTTGTATATCTCGCCACATCACCGTCCACGGCTCTTGGTTCCCTCTCCCCTGACACTCAGTCTGAAGAAGGGTCTCAACCCGAAACGTCACATATTCCTTCTCTCCAGAGATGCTGCCTGTCCCGCTGAGTTACTCCAACATTTTGTGTCTACCTTTGTTTTAAACCAGCATCTGCAGTTGCTTCCTTCCAGACCCAGCCCAGGTCCACTGGCCACATGCCCCCAATCTAAATAGCCGCCCTCCCCACCGCCCACCAACACAATGTTGTATCCAGTGGCTAACTCGTGTGATCTCAACTTCTGGACTACCCTATCATGTGGGATCTGGTCAAAGGCCATTCTAAAGTCCATGTACACCATGTCCACTGTCCTGCCTCTTGGTGAGACCAGATTCTCCACACAGAGACGCACTGTCTGCCCCTTGTCAGTCAATAGGCAATAGGTGCAGGAGTAGGCCATTCGGCCCTTCAAAGCAGCACCGCCATTCAATGTGATCATCCCCAATCAGCACCCCGTTCCTGCCTTCTCCCCATATCCCCCGACTCCGCTATCTTTAAGAGCCCTATCTAGCTCTCTCTTGAAAGTATCCAGAGAACCGGCCTCCACCGCCCTCTGAGGCAGAGAATTCCACAGACTCACAACTCTCTGTGAGAAAAAGTGTTTCCTCATCTCAGTTCTAAATGGCTTACCCCTTATTCTTAAACTGTGGCCCCTGGTTCTGGACCCCCCCAACATCGGGAACATGTTTCCTGCCTCCAGCGTGTCCAAACCCTTAATAATCTTATATGTTTCAATGAGATAACCTCTCATCCTTCTAAACTCCAGAGTGTACAAGCCCAGCTGCTCCATTCTCTCAGCATATGACAGTCCCGCCATCCTGGGAATGTCTCTGCCTCTCCATCACAAGCCCTTCCAGTAACTGCCCCACCCCTGCCACAGGCTCACTGGCCTGTAGTTCTCTGTATTGCCCTTTACTGCCCTTCTTACGTGATGATACATTAGCTACTGTCCAGGCTCCTGGGGTCTCAGTCATGGTTAAAGGTGATGCACATGCCTCTGGCAGCATCTTGCTGTTTCTCCCAGCAATATGTAAGGATATATTTGTTCAGGCCCCAGGGCGTATCCACTGTGATATCCCTTAATACCTCCAGCAATGTGATATGTGCCGTTAAATCCTTAAATCCTTAGCTCTTATGAATAGTACATACAGCTGCTAAATATCTCAGGCCTTGCGCATCTCCTGTGGCTTCAGACATGGACAACCACACTGATCCTTCACGACTCGTATTCAACCTCTCGTTACCCTTTTGCTCGTACCCATTTTATACTTTGCGATTCTCCCTCACTAATGTGCCGTGGATGTCTCCTGTCTCCTGTCTGCCCTCCCTGTATACGCTGGCATCTCCTATTCTTCAAGGGAAGTGCATGATCCCATGTGGCCCGTGGCTCACTACCCCTCATCAACCAGCGCTCACCACTGCTGGCCCTGCTGTTCACTCTGCCAGGAACATGCTGAACAGCCCGATTATCCCTGTCTGACTTTTATAACATCGCCTTTATTGACCCATCCCAGACTGGGGGAGGGGTGGGGGAGATGTGGAGACGTCTCCACCAGTGGGAGAGGCCGGAACGAGGGACAGTTACAGGATTAGGGGGCGGACATTTAAAACTGAGGTGTGAAGGAACGTCTTCTCCCAGAGGGAGGTGAATCTGTGGGATTCTCCAGCTCGGAGGGTGTGGAGGCCGGATCACTGGGGGTTTAAAGAGGAGGGAGAGAAATGTGTGAAAGATCGGGGGATGGAGGGCGATGGGGAACTGGCACAGAAGAGGAGATGAGGCCTGGGGCAGATCAGCCCTGATCACGGTGGGGGCGGGGCAGGCTGGAGGGGCCGAGTGGCCTGATGCAATATTCCCAGCATTTTCTTTTTCAGTTGCTCTAAAAGTCGAGGCGATCACGACCAGGAAGTGTCTCCATTTGTGCCCAGGGTGTGTGTGTCCGCTGCCCGGGTGGTTGGGGTACCCTTCAGCCCAGCCCCTCGCGGGTAACAAACGAACATCACTCCCCGCCGCATGGTTTATTGACAATGCACCACTGTTGTTGCAGCATCGTTGGAGGGAGCGCAGCAACGCAGCATGGTGCAACTCTTCCGGGACATTGTGGCCAAAGAGGGCCCCCTTGGGCTCTACCGCGGACTTGCTCCCAACTTCATGAAGGTCATCCCTGCCGTCAGCATCAGCTACGTGGTGTACGAGCGCATGAGGATAGCCCTGGGCATGAACCCTACCTGAGACCAACGCCCAACTCCGCCCGCAACCACAGATCACCAACGTCCACTCACCCCAGAGCCACAGATCACCAACGTCCACTCACCCCAGAGCCACAGATCACCAACGTCCACTCCCGCCCGCAACCACAGATCACCAACGTCCACTCCCGCCCGCAACCACAGATCACCAACGTCCACTCACCCCAGAGCCACAGATCACCAACGTCCACTCCCGCCACAACCACAGATCACCAACGTCCACTCACCCCAGAGCCACAGATCACCAACGTCCACTCCCGCCCGCAACCACAGATCACCAACGTCCACCTCCGCCCGCAACCACAGATCACCAACGTCCACTCCCGCCCGCACCACAGATCACCAACGTCCACCCCCGCCAACCACAGATCACCAACGTCCACTCCCGCCCGCAACCACAGATCACCAACGTCCACCTCCGCCCGCAACCACAGATCACCAACGTCCACTCCCGCCCGCAACCACAGATCACCAACATCCACTCACCCCAGAACCACAGATCACCAACGTCCACTCCCGCCCACAACCACAGATCACCAACGTCCACTCCTGTCCCAGAACCACAGATCACCAACGTCCAGTCACCCCAGAACCACAGATCACCAAATCACCAACGTCCACTCGTCCCAGAACCACAGATCACCAACGTCCAGTCACCCCAGAACCACAGATCACCAAATCACCAACATCCACTCACCCCAGAACCACAGATCACCAAATCACCAGCGTCCACTCCTGTCCACAACCACAGATCAGCAGATCACGGACGTCCAGTCATTCACTATCTGCCCCTTCAAATCCAGAACCGAGGACCCTCACCCCACCTCCACACCCCCCTCCCTGCTCCTCATCCATCATACCCGCAGGAAACAGACCCTTCGGCCCATTGAGTGCATGCTGACCATTGATCCCCACCAACAGCAGACCCATGCATTGGGGCGGCACCTTGAGCCACCACAAGGAGGCGACAGAGCATCAGCCGGTCACCATGGGATCCATCCAGCCTCCGTGTCCGTGTCGACCTTCAGTGGGACACGGCAAGGACCGTGTGGTCCCGAGCCCAGCGCTCATCCGTGTTCACCAAATCCCAGCCAGCTTAACACGTGTGTTGTCCACAGACCAGCACATGTGTGATCCCCAGCCCACACGTATGATCCCCAGCCCACACACATGTTCCCCAGCCCACACACGCCAGTGTTGCCCAGGTTTGTGTGTTTTCTCTGAGTGAAGCTTCAGCTGGTGAACGGATTGTCCACTTTGACCACCTGTGGGCTGTGTCCTAATTTGGTCCAAGATGTCCAGGGACTGGGCACTGATGGGATAGGAGACAGTGTGTACGCTGAGCCGGTCAGTCTCTCCGGCCGGTGATGGTGTGGGTGGGATTACACTGAGCCGGTCAGTCTCTCCAGCCGGTGATGATGTGGGTGGGTGTAGGCTGAGCCAGTGATGGTCAGGGTTTGGCTGGGTTTACACTGAGGCGGTCAGTCTCTCTGGCCGGTGATGGTGTGGCTGGGTTTACACTGAGCCGGTCAGTCTCTCCGGCCGGTGATGGTGTGGGTGGGATTACGCTGAGCCGGTCAGTCTCTCTGGCCGGTGATGGTGTGGGTGGGATTACGCTGAGCCGGTCAGTCTCTCTGGCCGGTGATGGTGTGGGTGGGATTACCCTGAGCCGGTCAGTCTCTGGCCGGTGATGGTGTGGCTGGGTTTACATTGAGCCGGTCAGTCTCTCTGGCCGGTGATGGTGTGGCTGGGATTACCCTGAGCCGGTCAGTCTCTCTGGCCGGTGATGGTGTGGCTGGGTTTACATTGAGCCGGTCAGTCTCTCTGGCCGGTGATGGTGTGGCTGGGTTTACATTGAGCCGGTCAGTCTCTCTGGCCGGTGATGGTGTGGGTGGGTTTACTCAGCCGGTCAGTCTCTCTGGCCGGTGATGGTGTGGCTGGGTTTACATTGAGCCGGTCAGTCTCTCTGGCCGGTGATGGTGTGGTGGGATTACCCTGAGCCGGTCAGTCTCTGGCCGGTGATGGTGTGGGTGGGTTTACGCAGCCGGTCAGTCTCTGGCCGGTGATGGTGTGGGTGGGTTTACGCAGCCGGTCAGTATCTGGCCGGTGATGGTGTGGGTGGGTTTACGCAGCCGGTCAGTCTCTGGCCGGTGATGGTGTGGGTGGGTTTACATTGAGCCGGTCAGTCTCTCTGGCCGGTGATGGTGTGGGTGGGATTACCCTGAGCCGGTCAGTCTCTGGCCGGTGATGGTGTGGCTGGGTTTACATTGAGCCGGTCAGTCTCTCTGGCCGGTGATGGTGTGGCTGGGTTTACATTGAGCCGGTCAGTCTCTCTGGCCGGTGATGGTGTGGGTGGGATTACCCTGAGCCGGTCAGTCTCTGGCCGGTGATGGTGTGGGTGGGATTACCCTGAGCCGGTCAGACTCTGGCCGGTGATGGTGTGGGTGGGTTTACGCAGCCGGTCAGTCTCTGGCCGGTGATGGTGTGGTGGGAAACACAAGCAGATGTCTCCTGTCGGTGTCGGGCTTCACTGTGGGTTGGAACAGAATATATCCCTTATTTTCAATCCCTGCGAATAACCTTTTTTTAAATTGACTGTTAGCTTGGCTTTCCAGTTATTATGCAAATTATCAAATAATTCTTTGTCTCTGGTGTAATCGGCCCTATTCAATGGAACATGTCTATGAGAGTTGCCTTCAGTCGTGTTTGCACTCTGTGCCTTCCAGAGGTTGTGCTGAGTCAGCAACTTTCCAGGTTAAAATGGTGCTTTTTAGATGTCCAGCTGAGACATGGTGAATGAATGATGGCAGTAATCTGGGCGTGTGGATCCACACATAATCATGCAGGTTGATGGGTCTGTTTCTCGACTTTGCTGCTGCAGTTTGTATGTCATTTTATATTGGATTTGCATGGATTTTTAATCAATAAATTGCGATGGTGCATTTACCACAGTGCATAGAAACAGCTTTACATGGCTGGCAGTGGCCACATAGTCCGATGGCAAAGTCAAATTTATTTGTCACATGCAGCCGAAGGTGCCGTGAAGTGAATTTGCCAGCAGCGATACACTTAAAAAGTACACACAATACACAATAGAATTTAACACCAACATCCACCGCAGCATTGTTCAGTGGGGTGGAGGGCACAAAGTTCAGCCAGTCCCCCTCCTTTGTCCACCCGCCCGTGGTCGGGGCCATGAACCCTCCGCAGTCGCCGCTGCGGACGGCCCGATGGACAGGCCCTCTCGTTGGGATGATCCAAACTCCGGCCTCGGGACGGTCGAACACACTCCGCAGCCTGGAGTGTCCGAATGGGCACTTTCCTACTGGAGACAGCGGCTTCAGGATGTTATAGGCCACAGGCCGGCGGTCGGAGCTCTTCTCCGGCGATCCCCGGCGAGGGATCCCAGACTTACCATCCCAGGATGGTAAGTCCATTATAATGTGACAGCAGGTCGGGCAATATCTGTGGGGAAAAACGGCTAACGTCTTGGATCTGAGTTCGCATGTGAGAGAGTTGGCTGCAGATGCTGCCTGACCCACTGAGTTACTCCAGTGTTTACAACATTTTCTGTTTTAACTCAAGATTTCAGTATCTGCAAATAGACACAAAAAGCTGGAGTGACTCAGCGGGACAGGCAGCATTTCTGGAGAAAAGGAATGGGTGTGGTTTCGGGTCGAGACCCTCCTCCAGAGATGCTGCCTGTCCCACTGAGTTACTCCAGCTTTCAGTGTGTAGCTTTGGTTTAAACCAGCATCTGCAGTTCCCTCCTACACATTTCAGCATCTGGAGTTTGTTTTGATTTTTCAGTACAAGTGTAAACCTGGACAACAGTGTAATTATATATAACCGGTCACCACCACAGGCTTGAACAGCGCTGTGGCTCTCACACCAAACCTCCTCCATGTGGAGCTCCTGCGTCAAGCGGACACAAGCAGCATCTGTGGAGAACATGGATAGGTGACGTTTCACAGAGTGCTGGAGTAACTCAGCGGGTCAGGCAGCATCTGTGGAGGGGAAAGTCAGGCAAACAGAGTGCTGGAGTAACTCAGCGGGTCAGGCAGCATCTGTGGAGGGGAAAGACAGAAGGGAGGTAAGACCCCGACCCGAAACATCGTCTGCCCATTCCATCCACAGACGCTGCCTGGCCCGCTCAGTTCCTCCAGCACTTTGTCCTTTGTTCCAGATCCCAGCATCTGCAGTTCCCCGGGTGTCCCATTGGCCAGCTCGCCATTCGCCCCTCACAGTGCCTTCAGCCCGAGAGAGAATGGGTGACGTTTCGGGTCGAGACCCTTCTCCAGACTGGACCCTTCTCTTCCTCGATCCCTGGTCTCCGTGAACGAGCAAATAATCGATGTAACAGGATGGATGGGCTGAATGGCCTAATTCTATCACATGAACTATGATGGGTGACGCGGGCTGGCAGGAGCAGTCTTGCCTGCGATGGGAATCCCCTGAACTCAATATATACGATGCTCACAACAGCAGACGGTGATTAGTTACAAATCACACACTTGTTCACACTGGGCTGAAAGTGACACAACTCCAGTGCCGGGCAATGATATTGTACAACACCTGCCCCAGAACATCACGGTCCGCACTCTGGGGGTCCCAGTGGCCAGACACTGTCCGCACCCTGGGGGTCCCAGTGGCCAGACACTGACCATCACGGTCCGCACTCTGGGGGTCCCAGTGGCCAGACACTGTCCGCACCCTGGGGGTCCCAGTGGCCAGACACTGACCATCACGGTCCGCACTCTGGGGGTCCCAGTGGCCAGACACTGACCATCACGGTCCGCACTCTGGGGGTCCCAGTGGCCAGACACTGTCCGCACTCTGGGGGTCCCAGTGGCCAGACACTGTCCGCACCCTGAGGGTCCCAGTGGCCAGACACTGACCGCACACTGGGGGTCCCAGTGGCCAGACACTGTCCACACCCTGGGGGTCCCAGTGGCCAGAAACTGACCGCACACTGGGGGTCCCAGTGGCCAGACACTGTCCGCACTCTGGGGGTCCCACTGGCCAGACACTGACCATCACGGTCCGCACTCTGGGGGTCCCAGTGGCCAGACACTGTCCGCACCCTGGGGGTCCCAGTGGCCAGACACTGTCCGCACCCTGGGGGTCCCAGTGGCCAGACACTGTCCACACCCTGGGGGTCCCAGTGGCCAGACACTGTCCGCACCCTGGGGGTCCCAGTGGCCAGACACTGTCCACACCCTGGGGGTCCCAGTGGCCAGACACTAACCATCACGGTCTGCACCCTGGGGGTCCCAGTGGCCAGACACTGTCCACACCCTGGGGGTCCCAGTGGCCAGAGACTGACCATCACTCCGCACTCTGGGGGTCCCAGTGGCCAGACACTGACCAGAGCAGACTAGACACAAGGGGTCCTGTGTTGAGAAACTCGCCCCCCACTCCTGTCCTCCAGGTGCAAGGCTCAGGTGTGTTATGGGACCCTTCAATGCGTCAAGCCGGCAACATTCCAGGTTCAAATGGTGCGTCCGCAGTTACCCGCTTGCCCCACCACGGGGCACAGTGCAGCAGTTTGTACCACACCATACAACTTTATTCATCCCAGAGCCAACAGTCATAAAATACATGGAACTAAAGTGCCGAGTGGAAAGTCCAGGATTGGGGATGTGCAGAGATCTGGGGGGAGTCAGTCTACCCCACCGTAAAAGCAGGAGGAGTTGTACAGTTTGATAGCCACAGGGAAGAAGGATCTCCTGTGGCGTTCTGTGCTGCATCTGGGTGGAACCAGTCTGCTGCTGAAGGTGCTCCTCAGGTTGACCAGTGTGTCATGGAGGGGGTGAGCTGTATTGTCCAGGATGCTCCGTACTTTGAGGAGCATCCTCTCCTCCGAGACCAACCTCCCATGAATCCAACTCGCCCCCAGGACGGAGCCGGCCTTCCTGATGAGTTTGTTGATCCTGTTGGCGTCCGCGGCCTTTGCCCTGTTGTCCCGGCACACGGCAGCGAAGAAGATGGCGCTGGCAACCACCGATTGGTAGAACATCTGCAGCATCTCACCGCAGATGTTGAAAGTACCAGCTACAGGGTGCAGTGCACAGCTCACCCACTCCCCCGACAGCACCTTCCCTCCTCTCCCCCCTCCCACCCCCAGTCTTCATTGCAAAATAATCCAGCAAAGGGCCAGAAATTCAAGAGAGTCAAGGGGCAGATATTAGTGGAGTGACTATTACTGGGGACAAGTGGTTTGGGAAGCTGAAAGGGTGAAGGTGGATAAGTCACCTGGGCCGGGTGGACTGCACCCCGGGGTTCTGAAAGAGGTGGCTTTAGAGATTGTGGAGGCATTAGCAGTGATCTTTGAATAATGACTAGAGTCGGAAGTGGTCCCATGGGACTGGGAATTTTCAAATATTACTCCGCTGTTCAAAAAGAGTGAGGCAAAAGATGGTAAACTATTACCCCGACATGATAAAATATGTCATGTCAGCATGGCTTTGTGAACGGGAGGTCTTGCTTGACAAATTTCTTGTGATTCTTTGAGGAAGTAAATAGCAGGACTTCTTCTTTCGTGTGACATGCAGAGCCTAAAGTTGTTGGACTACTTGCTCTATTTGACCTTCCTGTTTGTGCACGTCCAGTTGATTGCATTAGTCGAAACAGGGCGGACCACGTGAAGGTTGCAATCTCCCACCCCTAAATAGCAGGACAGTCAGTAGCTGTTGTTTATTTAGATTTTCAGAAAGCCTTTGACAAGGTGCCACACGTGAGGCTGCTAAGGAAGATGAGGGCCCACAGTATCAAAGGGCAGATACCAGCGTGGATCGCAGGTTGGCTGGATGGCAGGAGGCAAGGAGTGGCAATAAAGGGGGCTGTTTCAGGTTGGCTGCCAGTGACTAGTGGAGTTCCGCAGGGCTCGGTGCTGGGGCCGCTACTCTTCATGTTGTATATTAATGATTTGGACGAGGGGATTGAAGATTTTGTGGCCACGTTTGTTGATAGGTGGAGGGACAGGTAGTGTAGAGAGAGCAGGGACTCTGCAGAAGCACTTGGACAGGTTGGGAGAGTGGGCAGAGAAGTGGCAGATGGAATATCGTGCAGCAAAGTGTGGAGTCACGCATTTTGGTCGTAGGGATAAAGGCGTGGACTATTTTCTAAATGGGGAGAGGATTCAAAAATCAGAGGTACAAAGGGACTGGTGCAAGATTACTGAACGGTTAATTTGCAAGTTGGTAGTAAGGAAGGCGAACACAATGCTAGCATTTATTTTCCGGAGGACTAGAATACAAAAACCCACGTGGCCACAGGGAGAACATACAAACTCCACACAGACAGCACCCGAGGTCAGGATCGAACCCGGATTTCTGGCACCAGAGGCAGCGGCTCTACCCGCTGTGCAGAATATTCACGAATAACTGAAAAACAACACAAATATTTGTAACTTCTATATTAACAAAACGGGCACATTGAGCAGAGTAAAGCAGGAGGGGGGGGGACCCCCACACTGAAAAACCCAGCTCGTTATATATGCACTCGATTCTCTCCGAAACATGTACAGTGTTGCAGCGGGTGGAGCTGCTGCCTCACAGCGCCAGAGACCCGGGTTCCATCCTGACTATGGGCGCTGTCTGTACGGAGTTTGCACGTTTGCCCCGTGACCCGCGTGGGTTTTCTCCGGCTGCTCCGGTTTCCTCCCACACTCCAAAGACGTGCGGGTCTGCAGGTTAATTAGCTCGGTATAAATGTAAACACTGTCCCCAGTGTGTGTGTGTGTGTGTGTGTAGGATAGTGTTCGTGTGCGGGGATCGCTGGTCGGCACACACTCGTTGGGCCGAAGGGCCTGTTTCCGGGCTGTGCATGGGATTCATTCAAATCTTCACTAAACCAGATTTCACAAACACTTTTCCCTCAACATTCTCATTGCCATTTGTTCCAGTCAATCTGGACACGCTGCCGGGGGGGGGGGGGGGCAGGAGGTGGCTGGTCAGGTACAGGTACGCCTACGAGAGAGGAGCGAGTGTCACCAAACTTCTGAATTCTCTGGGGTGGAACCCTCTCCAAGGCAGACGTGAAGCTCACCGTTTGACCTGTTTTTACAAAATGATCACAAGACCTACACCAACCCCAATACAATTAGGAGCAGACGGGGGCATTCGATCCAACTTGTGGTCCCAGCCACAAAGACAGATGTGTACAGCAATCGGTTCTTCCCACGCACTATTAAAGCATGGAATAATCTCCACCAAGCCACGGTTGCCCAGCCAGATGCAACTACATTTAAAGTGGCACTTTCTTCCCAATAACCCTGTCTGGCTAAACCCCTCCCTCCACCACCTCCAGTTTAAATTCCAGTTGGAATATTTTGGAGGACCAGGTAACCAAGAACCAAGGTGATGAGCTGGGTACAGAAAGGGATGTCGAATTAATGCAGCACCCCCCCCCCCCCACCACCCAATATCTCACCCCCACCCCCGGTTCCCAATCTCCCCCCCACACCCGGTCTCCCTGCAACTGAGGATCTCACTCGCTCAGGTCACCCCCATCCCACCCGGATCTCAACCCCCCCCCCTCCCGTACCAGTGGGTCAGTGTGTCCAGGGGTCGGGTTGGGGGTGGGTCACTGGGTCCTGGGGACAGAGTGAGGTGGTCAGTGTGTGGCCACAGGCTCGGCGTTACATAGAAACATAGAACATAGGTGCAGGAGGAGGTCATTCGGCCCTTTGAGCCAGCACCGCCATTCAATGTGATCATGGCTGATGGTCTGCTATCAATAACCCGTGCCTGCCTTCTCCCCATATCCCTTGGTTCCACTAGCCCCTAGAGCTCTATCCAACTCTCTCTTAAATCCATCCAGTGACTTGGCCCCCACTGCCCTCTGTGGCAGGGAATTCCACAAACTCACAACTCTCTGGGTGACAAAGGTTTTTTCTCACCTCAGTCTTAAATGGCCTCCCCTTTATTGTAATGTTGGGGCCGTGAGGCTGGTTGTGAAGACGGTTACCACTGGAGCAAACGTGTGATTGGAGTTTGCCGATGCCACATACTGTGCGGGGGCCGCCGGGCCCATCGCCCGCCAGTGCCGCCCCCCCCCAGAAACTGGCGCGCAAACCCCACGGAGACATCGCCAGCGCTCACGCCGGTCGCAGCCTCCGCTCCAGACTCGGGCTGGGGGCCGAGTGGCCGGTGGGACACCCGGGCAACTGCAGATGCTGGGATCTGGAACAAAGCACAAAGTGCTGGAGGAACTGAGCGGGCCAGGCAGCGTCTGTGGATGGATGGGTCGGGGTCTCACCTCCCTCTGTCTCCCCCCACCCCCCCCCCCCCCACCTGTGAACACCCATCACGATGCTGCCGACCCGCTGGGTGATTCTGTTCATTTGCTTGCAGATGGGAACTTTGTGGTCGGCATGGATCAATGGGCCGAAAGGCCTGACTGTTCCTCACCCACTCACACGGGAAGGGCCGAACGGCCTCGACCCCCCACCCCCCTTCCCACTGCGTGTGTCCGCAGCGGGCGCGCGCACTGGAGCGTCGGGGGCGCGCAAACTAGCGGACGGAAGCAACTCGGACACGAATAGAAAGTAGCGGCTCGTCAACGCCCGGAGCTGCGAGGGGAGAGTGAGGGGGAGACAGAGAGAGGGAAGGGGGGAGAGTGAGAGTGAGGGAGAGAGTGAGGGGAGAGAGGGAGTGAGGGGGGGGGAGGGGAGAGAGAGAGGGGGAGAGAGGGTGAGGAGGGAGAGAGGGTGAGGAGGGGGGTAGGGTCTGTGAGAGTGAGGGGGGAGAGAGAGGGGGGGGGGGAGAGAGATGAGGGGGGAGAGATTGGAGAGAGTGAGGGGGGAGGAGAGTGAGGAGGAGAGAGAGAGAGTGAGGGGGGAGATGAGGGGGGGGGGAGAGAGAGAGTGAGGGGGCAGAGAGAGAGGGGGGAATGAGAAGAGAGAGAGTGAGGGGTGGGGGGGAGAGTGAGAGGGGCGACAGAGAGAGGGGAGGGAGGGGGTGAGTGAGGGGGAGAGAGAGGGTGAGGGGGGGGGGAGAGAGTGAGTTGAAGAGTGAGCGGAGGGGTGTGAGGGGGGAGAGAGGGAGGTGAGAGGGGCAGTGAGGGGGGAGGAGAGAGTGAGGGGAGGGGGCAGAGTGGGGGGGAGAGTGGTGAGGGGGAGAGGGGCAGTGAGGGGGGAGAGAGGGGGGTTCTCGTTAGAGGGGCAGTGGGATGGAGCTGTGGCGACAGTGTGCGCTCTGGCTGTCGGCGTGCGGGGTCCTGCCAGTGGGACACCGCCTGTGCGGCCCCGAGGCGCGGCTGTCGGAGCTGGCGCAGTCGCTGCGGGACGGGGTGATGTTGTGCCGGCTGCTCTGGGCGCTGAGGCCGGGCTGTGTCCGCACCAACCTGGTGAGCCAGAGGCCACGCATGTCCCAGGTAAGCAGCGGCTCCGGCCCGCATCTGATGTAATGCCGAGGGCCCTGAGGAAGGGTGTGCGGGCTCCGGAGTGGGTCAGGGGAAGTTTACAACAATAATCCATAGAAACACAGACAATCGGTGCAGAAGGAGGCCATTCGGCCCTTCCAGACAGCACCGCCAATCAATATGATCACGGCTGATCGTCCACAATCAGTTCCCCGTTCCTGCCTTCTCCCCATATCCCTTCATTATCTTCTTCATAACAAGAGGATTTCAGTACAGGAGTAAAGAGGTTCTTCTGCAGTTGTACAGGGCTCTGGTGAGACCACATCTGGAGTATTGTGTACAGTTTTGGTCTCCTAATTTGAGGAAGGACATCCTTGTGATTGAGGCAGTGCAGCGTAGGTTCACGAGATTGATCCCTGGGATGGCGGGACTGTCATATGAGGAAAGATTGAAAAGACTAGGCTTGTATTCACTGGAGTTTAGAAGGATGAGGGGGAATCTTATAGAAACATATGCAATTATAAAAGGACTGGACAAGCTAGATGCAGGAAAAATGTTCCCAATGTTAGGGCGAGTGCCAGAATCAGGGGCCACACAGTCCTTAGAGTAAACGGGAGGTCATTTAAGACTGTGGTGAGAAAAAACTTTTTTCCCCAGAGAGTTGTGAATTTATGGAATTCCCTGCCACAGAGGGCAGTGGAGGCCAAATCACTGGATGGATTTAAGAGAGAGTTGGATAGAGCTCTAGGGGCTAGTGGAGTCAAGGGATATGGGGAGAAGGCAGGCACGGGTTATGGATTGGGGACGATCAGCCATGATCACATTGAATGGCGGTGCTGGCTCGAAGGGCCAAATGGCCTCCTCCTGCACCTATTTTCTATGTTTCTATGATTCCGTTAGCCCTAAGAGCTAAATCCTTCTTGAAAACATCCCTCTAAATCCCTCTTGAAAACATCCAGTGAATTGGCCTCCATCGCCTTCTGTGGCAGGGAATTCCACAGATTCACAACTCTCTGGGTTTGTCCTCATCTCAGTTCTAAATGACCGACCCCTTATTCTTAAACTGTGACCCTGGTTCTGGACTCCCCCAACATCGGGAACATGTTTCCTGCCTCTAGCGTGTCCAAACCTTTCACAATTTTATATGTTTCTTTTTTTTTGTTTGTATTTTTTTGTTAGAAGTAAGTACAGTAGTCTGGTACTTGAGTACCTAATACATACACACATATTTCCATTCTTGTACAACTTCGTATTTTTAATTTAATAATAAAAGAACAGTGAGAAAAAAAATAAATAAAGACTGTCGGAATAGATAGACAAGCGAGTAGAAACAGATAGCAAAAGAAATAAAGGACAGAGATGAGAAGCTAAAAAGATTGAAAGAAAAGGAGAAAGTAAAGAAAAGAGAGATTAGGAGAGATCTACCTATTTCGTATTTTTGCCCATCCATCACCCGGTTCTAAACCATTTAATTTCTAAGGTTATGTTATGTTGCACCATCTACTTGTAAAAAATGGATAAAAGGAGACCAAGTCTTTAAGAATTGGTCTACTTTGCCTAGTAGGAGGAATCTCATTTCTTCAAGATGTAGCGTTTCCGGCATATTTGAGATCCACATTTTGAATGTTGGCGTGGTAGCGTTTTTCCAGAATTTGAGTATGTTTTTTTGCTGTTATTAAACCGTAATGAAGAAAAGCTTCTTGGAATATAGTTAGTTTACTTCCATCTTCCATTGATCAGTTCTGTATTGGGGTTCAATTTTGTGTTAAATAGTTTTGTAAAAATTCCATAAATTTCATTCCAAAATGTATACAGTTTTGTACAAGAGACAAAGAAATGTGCTATAGTGGCATTTTGAGTTAGACATTTGTCGCAGATGGGGGAAACATTTGAAAATATTTTATTCAGTCTAGTTTTCAAATAATATAATCTATGTAAAATTTTAAATTGAATTAGGTTATGTCTTACATTAATTGAACATTTGTTTACATATAATAGATTTTTTTCCCATCTATCGTTCGGAATTTTTTATCAATAACTCTTGTTCCCAGTCCCTTCTAATTGCGTCTGTCATTGGTGTTTCTACATTTAGAATTATACTATATAAGTAAGATATTAAATTGCTTGATTCTGCCTTTCTATTCATTCCTTCCTCAAATAAATCTGGGGTTAAAGTTTGATATCCTTGTATATATTTTTTCAAATAATCTTGAATTTGAAGATATTTGAAAGATTACTTTTCAAATTATATTTTAATTGTAATTGTTGGAATGATAAAAGTTTTCCCATTTCATACATATCTCCCATCATTTTAATTCCTATTCTTTCCCATTGATTAAGCATTTTATCAATAATAGATGGTTTGAATGAGGGGTTATTAGTTATTGGAGAAAGAAGCGATAGTTTTCTTGATTTTAAAGTTAATTTTATTTGTTTCCAAATTCGTATTATACTGTGAATAATTGGATTTTTCTTATATTATATTGTTCAGTTTCATCGGGGAAAGAAGGATTGCTCCTATATTATAAGGGGGACAATCCTCTTTCTCCATTCTTATCCAATCTACCTGTTGGGCAGAACTGTCCAACCAATAGATTATATTTTTAATATTCACTGCCCAATAGTAATACAATAAGTTAGGGAGTGTCAGTCCCCCTGATTCTTTAGATTTACACGTGTTTTATTTGAATTCTGAGTGATTTATAATTTTATATGTTTCTATAAGATCCCCTCTCACCGTTGTATATTCCAGTGAATACAAGCCCAGCTGCTCCATTCTCTCAGCATATGACAGTCCCGCCATTCCGGGAATTAACTTTGTAAACCTACGCTGCACCCCCTCAATATCAAGACTGTCCTTCCTCAAATTAGGGGATCAAAAGTCTACACAATACTCCAGGTGTGCTCTCACCAGGGCTCTGTACAACTGCAGAAGGACTTCCTTGCTCCTATACTCAAGTTCTCTCGCTATAAAGGCCAACATGCCATTCACTTTCTTCACTGCCTGCTGTACCTGCATGCTCACGTTCAGTGACTGATGTACAAACACACCCAGGTCTCGTTGCACCTCCCCTTTTCCTTATCTGACACCATTCAGATAATAATCTGCCTTCCTGTTCTTCCACCAAAGTGGATAACCTCACATTTATCCACATTATGCTGCATCTGCCCACAATAGACAATAGGGCGGTGGAGGCCGGTTCTCTGGATACTATCACGTGAGCGCTAGATAGGACTCTTAAAGATAGCGGAGTCAGGGATATGGGGAGAAGGCAGGAACGGGGCACTGATTGGGGATGATCAGCCATGATCACATTGAATGACAGTGCTGGCTCGAAGGGCCGAATGGCCTACTCCTGCAGCTATTGCCTATTGTCACTCATTCAACCTATCCAAGTCACCTTGCAGCCTCATAGCATCCTCGTCGCAGCTCACACTGTCACGCAGCTTTGTGTCATCTGCAAACTTGGAGAAGTTACATTTAATTCCTTAGTCTAAATTGTTAATACATATTGTAAACAACTGGGGTCCCAGCACCGAGCCTTGCGGTACCCCACTAGTCACTGCCTGCCATTCTGAAAATGACCTGTTAATTCTTACTCTTTGCTTCCTGTCTACCAACCAGTTCTCTATCCATGTTAATACCCTACCCCCAATACCATGAGCTCTAATCCTGCACACTAATCTCTGGTGTGGGACCTTGCCAAAGGCTTTTTGAAAGTCCAAATACAATCCCAGGAATGAGCGGGTTAATGTACGATGAGCGTTTGTCAGAGCTGGATTTACGTATAAGCTTCATAGGCTGAAGCCTAGGGCCTCGAAATCTAGGCGGCCTGCGACCAAGGCAGGACAACACTGCCGTTCAACTCTGGGCGGCTCGCCCTCATCTACCGGGCACACGTGCACTGCTACGGGCAGCGCATCCCCCCCCCTGCACATGCGCACTGCTACTGCCAGCGCATCATCGGCCGCTTTCCACATGCGCACAACCTCGGCGCTGGGCACTTTCACCCTCGCTTTGAATTGTGGGAGATCTGGCCACCATTGCTGTCCGGTCGCCGCCTCGCCGCGACCGCTGGAAACCAACGCAGAATCACTCCCTGACCCTGGATCTGGAGTAACTCCCTGGAGTAACTCTCGCTTCTGGTTTCCTGGTCCTCCAAAAATATTCTAAATGGAATTTAAACTGGAGGGCGTGGAGGGCTGAACAATAACAGCCTATTGCATTTTATCTGTTTATTTATTGTGTGTATATACATGGTCTATGGTACATAAACACACTGAACGTTTATCTCCTGTTCTGTATTATGTTTACATATTCTGTTGTGCTGCAGCAAGCAAGAATGTCATTGTTCTATCTGGGACACATGACAATAAAACTCTTGACTCTTGACTTGGACTTGGGTTCTTAAGAGGTACTTTAAATTTAGTTGCCTCTGGTTGCGTAACTATGGCAGGGTGCAGACTGTTCCAAGCTTTAATTGTGCGGGGGAATTCCATGGAGCAGCCAGCAACTCTGGGTAGAAGAAATTGGGTGACGTTTCGGGTAGCGACCCTTCTTTAGACTCCCTCTGGTTTTAGTGTTTTTAGTTTAATTTAGAGATACAGCGTGGAAACAGGCCCTTCGGCCCACCGAGTCCACGCCGACCACCGATCACCCGTACACTAGTTCTATCCCGCACGTTGGGGGAACAGACCCAACGGGTCTGCACTTGGTCTAGTATAACTATATAAATATATATGTGTGTGTATATATACATTACACACACACACACACACACACACACACACACACACACACACACACACACACACACACACACACACACACACACACACACACACACACACACACAATTTCCCTCCTGGGATTAATAAAGTTCTATTGTATAGTATTGTGTGTGTAGGAAGGAACTGGTTTGAACTGAAGATAGACACAAAAAGCTGGAGTAATTGAAAAGGTCAGATAGAATCTCTGGACAAAGAAAATATTATGTTTTGGGTTGGGTCTGAAATCGGTTCCTGCACACCTTTGGAATGTGGAAGGAAACAAGAGCGCCCGGAGAAAACCCATGCGATCAAAGGGAAAAGGAGCAAACTCCATACGGACAGCGCCCATATTCAGGGTCAATTCCGGGTCTCTGGCACTTTTCGGCAGCAACTTTATGGCCAATGTACTGCCCCATAGTCTTGAACTGAATTAAAACATACAGTCTTCCCAGTAGCCCTGGCAGGGAGATTTGCAAAGGCTACTGGGGAGACTTTAAACTAGAACGGTTGGGGGGAGAGACTCAAATAGAGAAAGTTGGTAGACAGTGTGTGAGGCAGGAGGCAGAGAAGAAAAACACTCAGACCCAACATGTAGGGGGGAAAGAAGAAAAAATAATAAACAGAGAATAAGAGGTGGTGGGTTTCTTAAATGTGTGAGCAGAGAGACAGAGGTATGTAAAATGAGGGTAGAAGCAATAGATAGCAAGGTGAAAAGTAAAAGTGGAAGGTAGACAAATCAAGGGTAAAAATCAAAAAGGGCCACTTTTCAACATAATTGTATAAGGAGTAAGAGTGTTGTAAAAACAAGCCTGAAGGCTTTGTGTCTCAATGCAAGCAGCATTCATAATAAGGTGGATGAGTTGAATGTGCAGATAGTTATGAATGAATATGATATAGTTGGGATCACGGAGACATGGCTCCAGGGTGACCAAGGCTGGGAGCTGAACATCCAGGGATATTCAATATTCAGGAGGAATAGACAGAAAGGAAAAGGATGTGGGGTAGCGTTGCTGGTTAGAGAGGAGATTAACGCAATAGAAAGGAAGGACATTAGCTTGGAGGATGTGGAATCGGTGAGGGTAGAGCTGCGAAACACTAAGGGGCAGAAAATGCTAGTGGGAGTTGTGTACAGGCCACCTAACAGTAGTAGTGGAGTTGGGGATGGCATCAAACAGGAAATTAGAAATGCGTGCAACAAAGGTAAAAAACAGTTTATAAATGGGTGATTTCAATCTACATATAGATTGGGAGGGAATGAATCAAATTGGCAGGGGTGGCTGAGCTGAAGAGGATTTCTTGGAATGTATGCGGGATAGTTTGCTAAACCAACATGTAGAGGAACCAATGTGAGAGCAGCTATTCAAGACTGGGTATTGAGTAATGAGGAAGGGTTAGTTAGCAGCCTTGTTGTGCGTGGCCCCTTGGGCATGCAGAGTGACCATAAGAAAGCGAATATCTTCATTAGGATGGAGAGTGACATAGTTAATTCAGAAACAGGTCTCTTAATCTGAGGCCACACCTGGAGTATTTCATACAGTTTTGGTCTCTTAATCTGAGGAAATACATTCTTGCCATAGAGGGAGTACAGAGAAGGTTCACCAGACTGATTCCTGGGATGTCAGGACTTTCATATGAAGAAAGACTGGATAGACTCGGCTTGTACTCGCTAGAATTTAGAAGATTGAGGGGGGATCTTATGGAAACTTACAAAATTCTTAAGGGGTTGGACAGGCTAGATGCAGGAAGATTGTTCCTGATGTTGTGGAAGTCCAGAACAAGGGGTCACAGTTTAAGGATAAGGGGGGAGTCTTTTAGGACCGAGATGAGAAAAACATTTTTCACACAGAAAGTGGTGAATCTGTGGAATTCTCTGCCATGGAAGGTAGTTGAGGCCAGTTCATTGGCTATATTTAAGAGGGAGTTAGATGTGGCCCTTGTGGCTAGAGGGATCAGGGGGTCTGGAGAGAAGGCAGATACGGGATACTGAGTTGGATGATCAGCCATGATCATATTGAATGGCAGTGCAGGCTCGAAGGGCCGAATGGCCTCCTCCTGCAGCTATTTTCGATGTTTCTATGTTTCTAAGTAGGTGTAAAGGGGGACATAGCGTCACTTGGAGATTTAAGACTGAAAATTTATATTTTCATTTCTTTAGTAACCAAAGTTATCAACGTATAATTCTTTGTGTGTTGGAAAATAAAATATAGTGGCGCAGCTGATGGACTTGCTGCCTCACACGCCAGAGATCTGTGTTCGATCCTGTCCGTGGGCACTGTCTGTGTTGAATTTGCACATTCTCTCCCACATCCCAAAGACACATTGGCGCGTAGGTTAACTTGCCTCTGTAAATTGCCCCAAATGTGTAGGGAGTGGGTGAGGAAAGTGGGATAACAGAACTTGTGTGAATGTGGAGAAACTCCTCGGGTGAGGCAGCATCTATGGAGCGAAGGAATAGGCGATGTTTCGGGTCGAGACCCTTCTTCAGACTGATGTCGGGGAGAGGGACATGAAAAATAAAGGAAGAGGCGGAGACAGTAGGCTGTGGGAGAGCTGGGAATGGGAGGGGAAGGAGGGAGAAAGCAAGGACTACCTGGAATTAGGGAAGCGAATGTTCATACCGCTGGGGTGTAAACTACCCAAGCAAATATGAGGTACTGCTCCTCCAATATGGGGTGGGCCTCACTCTGGCCGTGGAGGAGGCCCAGGACAGAAAGGTCGGATTCGGAATGGGAGGGGAGTTGAAGTGTTGAACCACCGGGAGATCAGGTTGGTTATTGCGAACTGAGTGGAGGTGTTGTGGGAAGCGATCGCCAAGCCTGCACTTGGTCTCACCGAGGTTGATCATACGCGCCTGGTCTGCCCGAATAAATCCAACCACTGGCCCGCTGCATTTTCGTTTGGAAGTGGAAAGAAAAAATAGAAATTGCATTCATTGTAATGTGTAAAAAGAGACGAGATACTGTATTGTAATTTTGCTGCATGTCATTGTGGTATATATCATGTCTTGATTGGTGAATATGTTTAGTCTGTGACTTTATTTGAAGCAGAAATAATATTTGAAAGCTTCATTGACCATAATTCCGACTGGTAACTACGCACTTCGTCCGAGCACATTATCGCACGCGTCATGCAAGCCGTCTTAAATGCACTGTAGTCTCTAAACAACCCTTCAGTAATTTTCCTTGCTCTCCATTTCAGAATAATAGTGTTTTATTCCGATAACTCGACACCAGCACTGGCAATAAATAAATAAATAAAGCGCAGCTTTCCAGCCCCTTATCTCATTGGCCACGCTCAGCTGCAAATCGTTGTCAATCTGGTGAACCATCTTCCTCTTGTCATGGGGGTGGGGGATTGGGAGGGGCCTCACAAGTGGAACAGCCTTGGGCCTCCCTTCATCTAAATCCGGCCCTGGCGTTTGTCGGCACTGGGCCTGTACTTACTGGAGTTTAGAAGGATGATGGGGGACCTCATTGAAACTTACAGAATAGTGAAAGGCCCGGATAGAGTGGATGTGGAGAGGATGTTTCCACTAGTGGGAGAGTCTAGGACCAGAGGGCACATCCTCAGAATTAAAGGATGGTCCTTTAGGAAGGGGTTGAGAAACTTATTTAGTCAGAGGGCGGTGAATCTGTGGAATTCTTTGCCACAGAAGGGTGTGGTGGCCGTTAGTGGATATTTTATGGAGAAAGACAGATTCTTAGTTATTACGGGTGTCGGGGGTTATGGGGAGAAGGCAGGAGAGTGGGGTCATGTGGGAGAGAGAGATCAGCCATGATTGAATGGGGGAGTAGACTTGATGGGCCGAATGGCTCCTATCACCTAAGAACATGACGCGCCGGCACTGTCTCAGCACAACCCCGACTACAGTCCTCCCCCACCCTCTCCCCCCCCCCCCCACCCCCCCCCTCTCCCCCCCAATGGGCAGTGTGTTTGTGCGTCTGGTTCAGCCCAGTCCTATCAGGGCTGGTCAGCAGGGGCTCGGTCAGTGTGGGTGAAACATGCCTCACAAACCCACGTGGTTTGTTGAAGGGTCACCATATGGACTTTAGCCAGACCTTTGACAAGGTCACCTGTGGTCAGTCAGTCTGAAGGTGAGATCACATGGAATCCAAGGTGAGGTCCCAATTGAAGGGGTCAAAGGTGTGGAGTTGCTTGTCCACCTGTGTCTGTGTGTCTGTGTGTCTGTGTGTCTGTGTGTGTCTCTGTGTCTCTGTGTCTCTGTGTCTCTGTGTGTGTCTGTGTCTCTGTGTGTCTCTGTGTGTCTCTGTGTGTCTCTGTGGTGTCTCTGTGTGTGACTGTGTGTCTCTGTGTCTCTGTGACTCTGTGTCACTGTGTGTGTCTGTGTCTCTGTGTCTCTGTGTGTCTCTGTGTGTTCTGTGACTCTGTGTCTGTGACTGTGACTGTGTCTCTGTGTGTCTCTGTGTCTCTGTGACTCTGTGTCTCTGTGTCTCTGTGTCTCTGTGTCTCTGTGTCTCTGTGTCTCTGTGTCTCTGTGTCTCTGTGTCTCTGTGTCTCTGTGTCTCTGTGTCTCTGTGTCTCTGTGTCTCTGTGTCTCTGTGACTCTGTGACTCTGTGTCTCTGTGTCTCTGTGTCTCTGTGTCTCTGTGTCTCTGTGTCTCTGTGTCTCTGTGTCTCTGTGTCTCTGTGACTCTGTGACTCTGTGACTGTGTCTCTGTGTCTCTGTGTTAGAGTGAGGCATTAACCTTCACAATCCACCTGTTGATCTATAGTCTCTTTTGCCTTCAGTTCCTGTGCTTGAAGAACATTCGGACGTTCCTGTCGAGCTGCTGTGACACGTTTGGGATGAGGAGGAGTGACCTCTTTGATGCTTTTGATCTCTTTGACGTCCGTGACTTTGCAAAGGTAAGCAGTGTTGAACCAATCGGTGTGGATAAGGGGGAGGCTCGTAGCGCAACCTCCCAGTAGAGAACCCTGACATTGGCCCCACTGTATTGAGTACAGGAGTTGGGATATCATCTCACACTTGTACAAGAGCTTGGTACGGTCACATACTGGGCGCTCTGTCTACATTTCTGGTCACCTTGCTGTAGAACGGTGGTAGATAACAATGCTGGAGAAACTCAGTGGGTGGGTGAGGCAGCATCTATGGAGCGAAGGAAATGGGCGATGTTTTGGGTCGAGACCCTTCTTCAGACTGATGTGGGGGTGGGGGGAGGAGCAGGAAGAAGAAAGGAAGAGGCTGAGCCAGTGGGCTGTGGGAGAGCTGGGAAGGGGAGGAGAAAGCAGACAATAGATAATAGATAATAGACAATATGTGCAGGAGTAGGCCATTCAGCCCTTCGAGCCAGCACCGCCATTCAATGTGATCATGGCTGATCATCCCCAATCAGTACCCCGTTCCTGCCTTCTCCCCATATCCCCTGACTCCACTATCTTTACGAGTCCTATCTAGCTCTCTCTTGAAAGCATCCAGAGAACCGGCCTCCACTGCCCTCTGAGGCAGAGAATTCCACAGACTCACAACTCTCTGTGAGAAAAAGTGTTTCCTTGTCTGCGTTCTAAATGGCTTACTCCTTTTTATTAAACTGTGACCCCTGGTACTAGACTTCCCCAACATCGGGAACTTATTTCCTGCCTCTAGTGTGTCCAAACCCTTAACAATCTTATATGTTTCAATAAGATCCCCTCTCATCCTAAACTCCAGAGTGTACAAGCCCAGCTGCTCCATTCTCTCAGTATTTGACAGTCCCGCCATCCCGGAAATGAATCTTGTGAACCTACGCTGCACTCCCTCAATAGCAAGAATGTCCTTCCTCAAATTAGGGGACCAAAACTGCACACAATACTCCAGGTGTGGTCGCACTAGTGCTCTGTACAACTGCAGAAGGACCTATAACAAGATTATTCTTGTTATAAAGGCCAACATGCCATTTGCTTTCTTCACTGGCTGCTGTACCTGCATGCTTACTTTCAGTGACTGATGGACAAGGACCCCCAGATCCCGCTGTACCTCCCCTTTTCCCAACTTGATGCCATTTAGATAGTAATCTGACTTCCTGTTTTTGCTACCAAAGTGGATAATCCCCCAAGCAGGGACTACCTGAAATTGGAGGTCAATGTTCATGCCGCTGGAGTGTAAACTGCCCAAGCGAAACATGAGGTGCTGCTGCTCCAATTTACGGTGGGCCTCACTCTGGCCATGGAGGAGGCCCAGGACAGGAAGGTCGGATTGGGAATGGGAGGGGGAGTTGAAGTGCTGAGCCACTGGGAGATCAGGTTGTTATTGCGGACCGAGCGGAGATGTTCGGCGAAGCGATCGCCAAGCCTACGCTTGGTCTCACCGATGTAGAGCAGCTGACACCTGGAGCAGCGGATGCAGTAGATGAGGTTGGAGGAGGTGCAGGTGAACCTCTGTCGGACATGGAACGACTGCTTGTGTCCTTGGATGGAGTCAAGGGGGGAGGTGAAGCGACAGGTGTAGCATTTCCTGCAGTTGGAAGGGGAAGTGCCAGGGGAGGGCCTGGCTTGGGTGGGAAGGGAAGAATTGACCAGGGAGTTACGGAGGGAGCGGTCTCTGTGGAAAGCAGACAGGGGAGGAGATGGGAAGATGTGACCAGTGGTGGGATCCCATTGAAGGTGGCGAAAATGTTGGAGGACTATTTGTTGTATTTGACGGCTGGTGGGGTGGAAGGTGAGGACAAGGGGGACTCTGTCCTTGTTACGAGTGGGAGGCGGGATGGGGCGTGAGAGCAGAGTTACGGGGTATAGAAGAGACTCTGGTGAGAGCCTCATCTATAGTAGGGGAGGGGAACCCCTGTTGCTGTAGAACGGATGTCGTGGGATAAGAGGAGGCTTACAATCTACAACGCGGTCACAGCGAGAGCGTACAATTCCACACAGAGCCGGAGGCGAGGATTCAACCCTGGTCTCTGGCGCAGAGGTAGGAGCACTACCTGCTGTACCATCAGTAACCTCGGCTTCCTTTCCCCTTTAAATCCAGTAAAATCTGGCCTACCGTAACTCACTTTGCTGGACTCTATCTCACACTAAACGTCATTCCCTTTACCTTGTATGGCTCTAATACATCGTGTATTGTCTTTGCTCTGACTGGATAGCACGCACCAAAAAAGCTTTCACTGTACCTGTACACAGAGTGCTGGAGTAATTCAGTGGTTCAGATAGCATCTGCAGACAGCCCGAAACTTCACACATTCCTTCTCTCCACAGATGCTGCCTGTATATATATCACACGCACACGCACATGCACACGCGCACACACACGCATACACACACACGCACACGCACACACGCACACACACACACGCACACACACACGCACACACACCCACACACACACACACACACGCACACGCACACGCACGCACACACGCGCACACGCACGCACACACGCACACACACGCACACACACTCACACACGCACACACACACACACCACGCACACACACACACGCACGCACGCGCGCACGCACACACACGCACACACACGCACACACACACACACACACGCACACACACACACGCACGCACGCACGCACGCACACACACACGCACACGCGCACGCACACACACACACACGCGCACGCACACACAACCACCCCCCCCCCCCCCCCCGTGCCAGAAAGCAGACACACACACTTTCAGAGGTGGGGAGGAAATACAGAGAGGACCTGTGACCTCAGACAATGACGGTTCCTTTTGTTCCAAGGCATTTTATTTTAATAACAGCCTATTGTACAGTCCCATCACCCTGCCTCACCACAGTTCCCTCATCAAACCTCTGTTAGTGTACTTAACCAGTTAGATCTATCGATAGATGTGATTCATCTTGAATGGCAGGGTGCAGGGGGGTTTAGGGGTGCAGTTAGATCTAGGGATGTAGAGGAATGTAGGAGTGCAGGGAGATAGGTCTAAGATGAGAGGGGAATGATTTAGCATGAAGCTGAGGGGGAATGTTTCGACACACAGGGTGGTGGGTGTGTGGGACAAGCTGCCACATGAAATAGTTGAGACAGTTATATAACATTTAAAAGGAAATGTTTAAAGGAATTTGGGCCAAACGCGGACTGGTGGGACTAGTGTACAGTAGATGGAACATATTGGCTAGCATGGGCCAGTGGGCTGAAGGGCCTGTTTCTGTGCTGTATGGCTCGATGGCCATAACTAATCTTTAGTTACATGGTCTAATCTACATTGGTTGACACTTGGCCAATGCTTTGTTCCTCTGGTTGCGGTGCCCGTCACCAGTTACTGCATCTGTTGCATCTGTTGCATCTGTTGCATCTGCTGCATCTGTTGCATCTGCTGCATCTGTTGCATCTGCTGCATCTGTTGCATCTGTTGCATCTGTTGCATCTGCTGCATCTGTTGCATCTGTTGCATCTGCTGCAACTCCATCTCATTGTAACATTTGTGCTTTTCCTTAATCTCTGGCCCAGAGACTTTCCAATATTGTTAGAACCAACTGGAATTGCAGCACATGCGTGTTCAGCAGCACACGCGTGTCCAGCAGCCCCGTGCTGAAGGTTACTGATTGGCCGTAGCTTCTATATGATCGGACCAGGATAAATTGTTGCATAATTAAGCTGAGGAAATGAAGATCTCGATCATCTCCACCTCTCGCCTGGTCACCATAAACCTTCCCCCTCCCTAGTCTGGAGTGAAGGGCAATTCAACAAACCCTCTAACTGTGGACATCTTGTAAATCTGGTTTACAAGTTTCTCCAGTTTAATGAGAGACAGACTTGACTCCAACGGGCCAGTGGCCTTACTGTGCATGTTGTAACGTGATGTACCCTGACCAAGTGTCCATTCACCACACGTGCTGCCGTTTGAGTGGGACTTTGGCAAGCAGGTAGTGCCGCTGTCTCACAGCTCCAGAGATTGGGTTCACCCCTGACTGCCAATGCTGTCTGTGTGGAGTTTGCATGTTCTCCCAGTGACCACAGGGGTTTCCCATGGATTTCCTTGTTTATTTATTCTTGTCACATGTACTGAGGTACAGTGAAAATGTGAGGATATCCACTTTGGTGGCAAGAACGGGAAGGCAGATTATTATCTGAATGGTGTCAGATTAGGAAAAGGGGAGGTACAACGAGACCTGGGTGTGTTTGTACACTGGTCACTGAAAGTAAGCATGCAGGTACAGCAGGCAGTGAAGAAAGCGAATGGCATGTTGGCCTTCATAACAAGAGGAGTTGAGTATGTTGGCCTTCATAACAAGAGGAGTTGAGTACAGGAGAAAGGAGGTCCTTCTGCAGTTGTGCAGGGCCCTGGTGAGACCACATCTGGAGTATTGTGAGCAGTTTTGGTCTCCTAATTTGAGGAAGGACATTCTTGCTATTGAGGGAGTGCAGCGTAGGTTCACAGGGTTAATTCCCGGGATGGCGGGACTGTTGAGAGAATGGGTCGGCTGGGCTTGCATTCACTGGAATTTAGAAGGATGAGACGGGATGTTATAGAAACATATGAAATCCTTAAGGGATTGGACGGGCTATTGGATTGGCGATCGCTGCCTTACAGCAAAATGCAGCACCGGGTTCCATCCCGACTACGGGCGCTGTCTGTATGGAGTTTGCACGTTCTCCCCGTGACCTGCGTGGGTTTTATACGAGATCTTCGGTTTCCTCCCACACTCCAAAGACGTACAGGTTTGTAGGTTAATAGGCGCGATTAATTGGCGTGATTTAAAAAAAAAGTAAAATTGTCCAAGATTCAAGATTCAAGAGAGTTTATTGTCGTGTCAATGACATTCTTGCTGTGCTTCAGCACAACAGAGCATTAGTTTGGCATTGACTAATACAGAACAGATTCAGTGTGTCCATATACCATTATATACAATATATATATACACAAGAATAAATTAAACTGATAAGTGCAAATAAACAGATAATGGGCTATTAATATTCAGAGTTTTGTCCGAGCCAGGTTTAATAGCCTGATGGCGTGGGGAAGTAGCTATTCCTGAACTGGTCTCGTTGCAGTCTTCAGGCTCCCTGTACCTTCTACCCTGGAAGGTAGCAGGGAGATGGAGTGTGTGGCCAGGATGGTGTGGGTCCTTGATGATGCTGCCAGCCTTTTTGAGGCAGCGACTGCGGTAGATCCCCTCGATGGTGGGGAAGTCAGAGCCGATGATGGACTGGGCAGTGTTTACTGCTTTTTGTAGTCGTTTCCGCTCCAGGGCGCTCAAGTTGCCGAACCAAGCCACGATGCAACCAGTCAGCAGCAAGCTCTCTACTGTGCACCTGTAGAAGTAGAGAGAGTCCTCCTTGACAATACGACTGACTCCCCGTAATCTTCTTCAGAAGTAGAGACGGCTGATGAACTTTCTTAATAATTGCATCTGTGTTCTCGACCAGGAAAGATCTTCACCAGATGTGCACGCCCCAGGAATTTGAAGCTCTTGACCCATCTTTCAACCGTTGATATAAACGGGACTGTGGGTCCCCATCCTACTCCTTCCAGTCCACATCAGTTTCCTTCAAAGGTTTTGCTGGTGTTGAGGGCCGGTTATTGTGCTGGCACCATATGGACAGTCGCTCGATCTCTCTTCTGTACTCCGACTCATCCCCATCAGTGATACGATCCCACAAACAGTGGTGTTGTCAGTGACTTGATGATGGAGTTCGCACTGTGACCGGCTACGCAGTCATGAGTATAGAGTGAGTACAGCAGGGGGCTGAGCACGCAGCCTAGAGGTGCTCCCGTGCTGATTGTTATCGAGTCTGACACATTTCCACCAATACGAACAGACTGTGGTCTGTGAATGAGGAAGTCGAGGATCCAATTGCAGAGGGATGCGCAGAGACCCAGTTCTGCGACTTTGGTAACCAGCTTGGAGGGGATGATAGTGTTAAATGCCGAGCTGTAATCGATGAATAACAGCCTGACATATGAGTTTTTGTTGTCCATGCCCTGCCGACTCAAAAATTCAGAAGGTTCAGAAGGCTAGAGGCAGGAAACATGTTCCCGATGTTGGGGGAGTCCAGAACCAGGGGTCACAGTTTAAGAATAAGGGGTCGGCCATTTAGAACTGAGATGAGGAAAAACCTTTTCACCTGGAGAGTTGTGAATCTGTGGAATTCTCTGCCACAGAAGGCAGTGAGGGCCGATTCACTGGATGTTTTCTTGGTGGCGCAGCGGTAGAGTTACATAGAAACACAGAAATTAGGTGCAGGAGTAGGCCATTCGGCCCTTCGAGCCTGCACCGCCATTCAATATGATCACGGCTGATCATCCAACTCAGTATCCTGTACCTGCCTTCTCTCCATACCCCCTGATCCCTTCAGCCACAAGGGCCATATCTAACTCCCTCTTAAATATAGCCAATGAACTGGCCTCAACTACCTTCTGTGGCAGAGAATTCCACAGACTCACCACTCTCTGTGTGTAAAATTATTTTCTCATCTCAGTCCTAAATGACTTCCCCCTTATCCTTAAACTGTGTGACCCCTTGTCCTGGACTTCCCCAACATCGGGAACAATCTTCCTGCATCTAGCCTGTCCAACCCCTTAAGAATTTTGTAAGTCTCTATAAGATCCCCCCTCAATCTTCTAAATTCCAGCGAGTACAAGCCAAGTCTATCCAGTCTTTCTTCATATGGAAGTCCTGACAACCCAGGAATCAGTCTGGTGAACCTTCTCTGTACTCCCTCTATGGCAAGAATGACTTTCCTCAGATTAGGAGACCAGTAATTCCTCAGATCAGGAGTTACTGCCTCACAGCGAGTGCAGCGCCGGAGACCCGGGTTGGATCCCGACTACGGGCGCTGTCTGTACGGAGTTTGTACGTTCTCCTTTTTTTTCCCCCGTGGCCTGCGTGGGTTTTTTCCGAGATCTTCTGTTTCCTCCCGCAATCCAAAGACGTACAGGTCTGTAGATTAATCGGCTTGGTGAATGTAAAAATTGTCACTAGTGGGTGTAGGATAGTGTTAGTGTGCGGGGGTCGCTGGTCGGCACGGACCCAGTGGGCCGAAGGGCCTGTTTCCGCGCTGTATCTGTAAACTACACTAAACCTAAAACTAGAGAGTTAGATTTCGCTCTTACGGCTAACGGAATCAGGGGCTATGGGGAGAAGGCAGGAACGGGGAACTGATTGGGGATGATCAGCCATGATCACATTGAATGGCTGTGCTGGCTCGAAGGGCCGAATGGCCTCCTCCTGCACCTGTTGTCTATGTTTCTATAAAGTGACCGCTCGGGGGACGGGCTGCATTCATCACGTTTACACCCATCCCCCGGCCCCGGCCTCCTGTCCAGATGTGGCCACATCTGTAAAATGAACCCTGACCTTCACATCTGTGTTCCATTCCTCAGTAAAAACAGCAGAATCTTGTTCAATCTTCACAGCCCGGGTTTGTGTTCCTCATCCCCACCCTCACAGAACCCCCCCCCCCCATCTCCCCTCCCCCCTCCCCACTCCCCTCCCCACCCCTCCCCTCCCACTCCCGCTCTCCACACCCTCCCCCCACCGCCTCGCCGTCCTCTGGTGATCATCTCATCACCAACATCAGAACCCTCCCCCTCCCCCCTCCCCTCTCCCCCCCCCTCTCCCCCCTCCCCCACACCTCCCTCCCGCTCCCCTATCCCCCCCTTACCTCCCCCTCACCCTCTCCCTCCCCCCTCCCCCTGGGTTGGCTCCCCCCCTTTCCCCCCTCCCCCCCCTCCCCTACCCCCTCCCCCCTCCCTCATATTATCCCCCCCCCTCCCCCCCCATCCCCCTCCCCCTCCCCCTCCCCCTCCCTTCCCCCCCCTCCCCTCCACCACACCCTCGCCCTCTGTGATCATCTCATCCCCGTCAACATCAGAACCCCACCTCCCCCTCATCTCACCTCCCCCTCCCACCATCCTCCCACCCCTCCCCCTCCCACACCCCCCCACACCCTCCCCCTCCCCCTCAACCCTCACCTCCCCTCCCCCTCCCACACCCCCCCACACCCTCCCCCTCCCCCTCACCCTCATCTCCCCTCCCACTCCCACACCCTCCCCTACACCCTCACCCTCTGTGATCATCTCATCCCCACCAACATCTAGAATCCCCCCTCACCCTCACCCCCACCACTGCCGCCCCCGCCCCCACCCTCACCCCACCCCCACCCCCACCCTCGCTCCCCGCCCCCACCCCCACCACCCCCACCCTCACCCTCACTCTCACCCCACCCTGTGTCTCTCTGCCTCTCTGCCTGTGACTGTGACTGTGACCGTGACCAGAGGTGACACCATGTTACTTGTTTGGTTTCCTGTGAAGCTACAAGTCCACACCAACAGCAGCCTCCCACACAGAGCTGTACTACACTAACCTTTATTGTGGAACCAAATCAAACTACTAATCTAAGTGCGGACATTAGTGTCGTTAGAGTGTCAGATCAAAACTATTTGCCCAGTCTGACAACTTGAGCCTGACTCTCGTTCTCTCCCCTCTGACACTTGTAGCTTTTGTGTTACAACAGCCCAGACAGTCCCATCGGCCCAACTCATGCATCCCAACCAAGAGCCCCCATCCAAGTATTCCCACTAACCTGCATTGGCCCGTCCCTCCAAAGTGTTCCATTTGTGTTCCTGTCCAAATGATCCTCGCGGTCGATATAACCAGAAACTTGTCGCAGAGCCCCCCCCCCCCACCATATCGAAACAATGGCCACAAAAGCACACCAATACTTCCTTACAAGACTTAGGACGTTCAGCATGTCCCCTACAACTCTCACCGACTTCTACAGATGCCCCGTAGGGAGCATTTTATCGGGATGCATCCCAGCACGGTTTGGGAACAGCTCCGTCCAAGACCCGCAAGAAATCGCAGAGAGTTGTGGACGCGGCCCAGACCATCGCACAAACCAACCTCCCTCCCATCGCCTCCATCTCCACCTCACGCTGCCTCGGCAAGGCCAGCAGCATCATCACGGACCAGTCTCACCCCGGTCACTCCCTCTTCTCCCCTCTCCCATCGGGCAAGAGGTACAGAAGTGGGAAAACGAACGCACACCTCCAGATTCAGGGGCAGTTTCTTCCCGGCTGTTATCAGGCAACTGAACCGTCCTCTCACCAACTAGAGAGCGGTCCTGACCTCCCATCTACCTCATTGGAGACCCTCGGACTATCCTTAATCGGGCTTTAACTTGCACTAAACGTTATTCCCTTGATCAAGTATCTGTACACTGTGGACCGCTCGATTGTAGTCGTGTATAGTTTTTCTGTGGACTAGTTAGCACGCAACCTCGGCAAACATGTCAATAAACCCAACTCAAACATGTTTCTAGTTCCTTCCTCAGCCGCCCCCACTGGCAGCGTGTTCTGTATCCCTGGTGTCTGTCTGCAGCGTTTACTGAGGCCACATGTGGAACAGTTTACTTGTCCATCCGCTGGGAGCTGAGCCTGACTGAGCTCAGAGTGGAAGCGGAGAGGGGAAACTACACAGCCGCAAAACTCTAATTATAACCCAGAGTCGGCAGCGGCAAACTTCCTGACAGACGTGACCGTCTTTCCCACAAGGGCCGTGTCCAGGGCCTGCAGGAAATCCAGCGCCACACACCAGCAGGCCCTGGTAGCCAGGCCTACTGGGGGGGAGGGGATAGAAAAAAACATAGCCAATAGGTGCAGGGGTAGGCCATTCGGCCCTTCCAGGTGGGAGGGGGTGAGTGAGGGGGGGGGGGTAATGGGTGAGGGGGGGAGTAGGGGGGTGAGGGGGAGGGATGGGGATGAGGAGGGGGTGAGAGAGGGGGGGGGGTTGAAGGGGTGGTGGGATGACGGGGTGGGGGTTGAAGGGGTGATGGGTGAGGGGAGTAGGGGGTGAGGGGAGGAGAGGGGATGAGGAGGGGGGAGTAGGGGGGTGAGTGTGGGGGGAGCGGGGTGGATTCGGGTGGGTGAAGGGTGAGTGAGGTGGAGGGGGGAGTGGGGAGTAGGGGGCGAGGGTCGGATGAGGAGGGGGTAGTAGGGGGGTGCGGAGTGAGGGGGGGGAGGGGGTGATGAGTGAGGGGGTGGGGGGTGAGGGGTGAGTGAGGGGGGGGTGAAAGGGGGGTGAGTGAGGGGGGAGGGGGGGGGTGAAGTGAGGGGGGCGAGGGGATGGGGAGTAGGGGTGCAGCGTGAGTGAGGGGGTGGGGGGTGAGGGTTGTGAGTGGAGGAGGGTGAAGGGGGTGAGTGAGGGGGGAGGGGGAGTGAGGGGGTGAGGGGGGGGGGTGGGTGAGGGCAAGGTGGGGGACGTTTCTCAGGGAGGTACGGGTTTCGGGGCGATGTGCATGAACCGCAGGGAAGGTAGTTGTTGAGATGGGGGATAGCAGGCAGGGAGGGGCTGAAGGGCCTGCTGCTGGGCTGCAGGTTGTGTCATGGCTCCAAAGACAAATAAACAAACGTGGAGGTTCCCTGGGGTGGGGGTGGAACAACATCGTGAGCTGAGCAACGACTCACACACTCACTTCCTGTTATTCTCTTGTCTCCAAACGCACACTGTGGCCGCCTGCCCCTCACAGACCTGTCGCTGAATCACCCAGCACCCTGCTCCCAGCACCCTGCTCCCAGCACCCTGCTCCCAGCACCCTGCTCCCAGCACCCTGCTCCCAGCACCCTGCTCCCAGCACCCTGCTCCCTGCTCCCAGCACCCTGCTCCCAGCACCCTGCTCCCTGCTCCCAGCACCCTGCACCCTGCTCCCAGCACCCTGCACCCTGCACCCTGCTCCCAGCACCCTGTCACCCTGCTCCCAGCCACCCTGCTCCCTGCACCCCTGCTCCCTGCCCTCTGTCCCTGCTCCCTGTACCCTGCTCTCAGCACCCTGCTCCCTGCTCCCAGCACCCTGCACCCTGCTCCCAGCAAGCTGCACCTGCTCCACACCCTGCACCCTGCTCCCAGCACCCTGCACCCTCCTCCCTGCTCCGGCTTGCAGTGCTCCTGCGCCAGCACCCTCTACCCCTGCTCCACCCTGCACCCTGGCACCCCTCGCCCCTGCTCCCAGCACCCTGCTCCCACCCCTGCTCCCAGCACCCTGCTCCCAGCACCCTGCACATGCTCCCAGCACCCTGCTCCCCAGCACCCTGCAGCACCCTGCTCCCAGCACCCTGCACCCCTGCTCCCAGCACCCTGCACTCCCCAGCACCCTGCACCCTGCACCCCCTGCTCCAACCCTGCACCCTGCTCCCAGCACCCTGCTCCCAGCACCCTGCTTCCTTCACCCTGCTCCCTGCACCCTGCACCCTGCCCCTGCCCCTGCACCCTGCTCCCCAGCACCCTGCAGTAAACAGCACCCTGCTCCCAGCACCCTGCTCCCTGCTCCCAGCACCCTGCTCCCAGCACCCTGCTCCCAGCACCCTGCTCCCAGCAACACTGCTCCCAGCACACCCTGCTCCCAGCACCTCCCAGACCCTGCTCCCAGCACCCTGCTCCCACACCCTGCACCCAGCGAAGGGGGGGGGGGGGGGGGGGGGGGGGGGGGTCCCAGGGGGGGAGGGGGGGGGGGTAGGGGGGGGGGGGGGGGGGGAAAGCACCCTGCTCCCAGCACCCTGCTCCCAGCACCCTGCTCACCAGCACCCTGCTCCCAGCACCCCTGCACCCTTTCTCCCCCCAGCACCCAGCTCCCCAACCGCTCACCCTGCTCCCGAGCACCCAGCACCCACACCCTGCACCCCTGCTACCCTGCACCCTGCAACCCTGCTCCCCATGACCCTGCTCCCAGCCCTGCTCTCCAGCACCCTTCTCCCACACCCTGCTCCCTGCAACCCCTGCACCCTGCACCCTCATGCACCCAGCACCCCTGCACCCTTGCTCAGCACCCTGCTCCCCAGCACCCTGCACACCCTCGCCCCCTGCTCCCAACCCTGGCTCCCAGGCCACCCTGCTCCCCTGCTCCCAGCACCCTGCTCCCAGCACCCTGCCCCTGCTCCTGCTCTGCAGCAATACCTGCTTCCCAGCCCCCTGCTACCCTTCTCACCTCAGCACCCTGCTCCCTGCTCCCAGACCCCGCTCCCAGCACCCAGCACCCTGCTCCCAGCACCCTGCTCCCACCCAGCACCTGCTCCCAGCACCCCTGCTTCCCAGCCCCTGCTCCAGCACCCGCTCCCACCCCAGCCCCTGCACCCTGCCCAGCACCCTGCTCCCAGCACCCTGCTCCCTGCTGCACCCTGCTCCCAGCACCCTGCTCCCAGCACCCTGCTCCCAGCACCCTGCTCCCAGCACCCTGCTCCCAGCACCCTGCTCCCAGCACCCTGCTCCCAGCACCCTCCAGCACCCAGCACCCTGCTCCCAGCACCCAGCACCCTGCTCCCAGCACCCTGCTCCCAGCACCCTGCTCCCCCTGCTCCCAGCACCCAGCTGCTCCCAGCACCCTGCTCCCAGCACCCAGCACCCAGCACCCATCTCCCTGCATCCTGCCCCTCACAGACCTGTCACTGAATCACCCAGCACGATGACTCCTCCACATTCCCCACTGAGATGGAAGGTGAAATAACGTTAAATCTCTTCCCTTTGTTCTCCTGCGGTCGGGGGCCTCGAGCCCTCCTTTGACGGGACGGTCTTGACTCCCGTAGCCAGTGGCGTTCGGGCCCTTTGCATCGAGGCGAGCAGCTGCTGCATCGGGGGGATGTCAGCTCCCCCGCTCTGGAAGATCCAACCTCGCGTCGGGGCTGGTCGAACCTCTGCATCGTTGGAGCTCCCGACTCGGCCTCTCCCGAAACTGCGAGCTCCCGGTGTAAAGTCCGCAGGCTGCGGTTGGAGCGATCCCAGGCAAGGGGTCAGCTCTGATGTTAAGTCCATGCCCCGCGGTGGGGCTCACAGCAGTCGGAGGCGGCCTCCAGCTCCATCGATGGCAGGCCGCAGAACGCCTGGAGTACTTGGGAGAAATGAATGGGATATACAAAAAGCAACGATAATCAAGGAGATGTGGTGTTCTCTCGCGCAGCCCACAATGGTCCACCCAAGTTTGCTGTGGGAAAAGGGTGATAACGAGTAATAGACAGGAACAACAGAACCAGAGGAAACATGTACGCTGACTTGGGTGGGGGAGGGACAGAGAGAGAGGGGATGGAAGAGTTACTTGAAGTGAATCTTCACACTGCTGGGCTGTAACATATCAGCAACATACGAGATGCTGTTGGAGCAACATCTGATTAAAGATCGTTCAGAGGTCACCATTGGTGTAGACGGGAGGTCGGGGCCAAAGATCCTACAGCGAGCAAGATAGACCACTCGATGAAAAAGACGTGGTCCGGTCATGGGCAGGTTCGCGGGTCATTTACGGCCCCATTTCCCTAACCGGCTTCCGTCTCCGCACCAAAGATCCCGTCACAGCGGAGCAAAGATACTAGCGCGGAGACGGAAGCCGGTTACGGGAACATCTTCGTAAAAATCAAAGTTCTTTGGTAAAAATCATCTCCCCATTTTCTGAATTATAACTTATTAACACAAACTGCTCGCCCGCAAGGTTGATTCCAATTCTGCGGGTCGGGTCGGGTCGGGTCGGGTTACTGAAATGGATGAAACAACGAGGCCCACGTTCGGCTTCTATTTTGTTCCGTTGCGTACTACATGTCACTTCATAGCCCCTTGCATTTCAGATAAGGAGGTCTATCTTGCTCCGCTGTAAGGGTCTGTCCAGCTGGTGAGGGATGGTTCAGTAAGCCTACCTGGTCACATGTAGTGAAGAGACCCTGAATCTGCGGGTGTGGCGTTTTATTTTCACTCTTCTGTCAGTATCTGGTGCAAGACAGTATTACTGGGTAACACCTCCTATAAGGATCATACAATCCCCTTTGGCTGAGTTTGCCTAGTTAACGGAGGATCTTGTCTTGATCAATAAACGCCCCACACATCTCCATTAACCTTTCCTCCTGCCACCTTACACCTGTGCCCTCTGGTGTCGGGCCCTCCCACCCTGGGGGAAAGGCTCTGACTCTCTACCCTGTCTTTGCCTCATTATGTTATATATTTCTATCAAGACTCATCTCACCCCTCTGATGTTCCAGAGAAAACAATGCAAGTCTTTCCAATCTCTGCCTGTCGCTGAAACCCTCTAATCCCGGAAATAACAACTGGTCCCAATCTACCCTCTAGCTCCTGCCTAACCACATTGTAATTTGCCTTGGCCCAATGAAGTTCCTTCCCCCAACATCCAGACCTGTCCCAACACAAGGTCCAGTATGGTCCATCCCTGCGTTGGGCTGTCCACATACTGTTTAAGGAAACCTCTTGGCCACATCCAACAAGTTCTGCCCTGTCGCGAGGTTAATCCCCGGGATGGCGGGACTGTCATATGAGGAAAGATTGGAAAGACTAGGCTTGTATTCACTGGAGTTTAGAAGGATGAGGGGGGATCTAATAGAAACATATAAAATTATAAAAGGACTGGACAAGCTAGATGCAGGAAAAATGTTCCCAATGTTGGGCGAGTCCAGAACCAGGGGCCACAGTCTAAGAATAAAGGGGAGGCCATTTAAAACTGACTTTTTCACCCAGAGAGTTGTGAATTTGTGGAATTCTCTGGCACAGAGGGCAGTGGAGGCCAAATCACTGGATGGATTTAAAAGATAGAGTAGTGGCTAGCGGAATCAAGGGATCTGGGGAGAAGCAGGAACGGGGTACTGAGTGTGGATGATCAGCCATGATCACAATGAATGGCGGTGAAGGGTTGAAGGGCTGAAGGGCCAACTCCTGCACCTATTGTATATGTTTCTAATCCTCTTGCCCCATGCAAGTCCCTGTCAATATTGGGGAAGTTACACAACCCTGTGGTTGTTGCATCCTTCTGTAATCTGTCCAAATGTCAGATCCTCTATCTCCCACTGGCTATTGGCCTATAATACAAGTCCTATCTTGTTTTAGAGACCAGCCCACTAGACCGCAGTAGATGAACCCTTGACTACATCCTCTCAGATTACAGCAGTGATTCTCGTCTGTGATTAGTGAAGCAACTTGTCCACCCCTTTACCCCAGTCCCTGTGACCCCTCCCCCCCCTGGCCCCTACACCCTCTTTCCCGTCTCTGTCAACCCCTCCCCCCCCACAACATGACCCCCGGCTCCTACACCCTCTTCTACCCCTCCCCCCCGGCCCCTTCGCCCTCTCCCTGTCTACCCTACCCCCCAGACCCCCCACCCTCCCCATCTCCATCACCCCCCTCCCCCCCCCGGACCCCCGGCCCCTAAGCCCTCTCCCCGTCTACTTCACCCCTCCCCCCCAGACCCCACACCCTCTCTCCAGTCCTCTGTCACCCCCTCCCTCCCGGACCCCCGGCCCCTACACCCTCTCGCTCAGCTCATTACTTTTTTCACCTCAGACTTGTTTGCCCTGCCCTGTGTTCCAATGAATATCGCACTCACCACTCGATTCCTGCCCCAGCCCCAGCCTCAACCTTCTCCCCCCCCATCTCTCCCCCATATCTCTCCCCTCTACCCCCCACTCCCCCCCCCCCCCCCCCCCGCTCTGTGCGATTTTCTCCCCTTGACCCTGTCCATCCGGTTTCCCAGCGCTCCAGTTTTTTCAGTTTCCCAGTTTCCCAGTGCTCCAGTTTCCCAGTGCTCCAGTTTCCCAGTGCTCCAGTTTCCCAGATCTCCGGTTTCCCAGTGCTCCAGTTTCCCAGTGCTCCAGTTTCCCAGTGCTCCAGTTTCCCAGTGCTCCAGTTTCCCAGCGCTCAGTTTCCAGTTTTCCCAGTGCTCCAGTTTCCCAGTTTCCCAGTTTCCCAGTGCTCCAGTTTCCCCAGTTCCAGTTTCCCAGTGCTCCAGATTTCCCAGTGCTCCTGTTTCCCAGCGCTCAGTTTCCCAGTTTCCCAGTGCTCCAGTTTCCCAGTTTCCAGTGTGCTCCAGTTTCCCAGTGCTCCCAGTTTTCCCAGTGCTCCAGTTTCCCAGTTTCCCAGTGCTCCAGTTTCCCAGTTTCCCAGTGCTCCAGTTTCCCAGTTTCCCAGTGCTCCAGTTTCCCAGTGCTCCAGTTTTCCCAGTTTCCCAGTGCTCCAGTTTCCCCAGCACTCCAGTTTTCCCCAGTGCTCCCAGTTTCCAGTTTCCCAGTGCTCCAGTTTCCCAGTGCTCCCAGTTTCCCCAGTTTCCCCAGTGCTCCAGTTTCCCAGTTCCCCAGTGCTCCAGTTTCCCAGTGCTCCAGTTTCCCAGTGCTCCAGTTTCCCAGTGCTCCAGTTTCCCAGTTTCCCAGTGCTCCAGTTTCCCAGTGCTCCAGTTTCCCAGTTTCCCAGTGCTCCAGTTTCCCAGTGCTCCAGTTTCCCAGTGCTCCAGTTTCCCAGTGCTCCAGTTTCCCAGTTCTCCAGTTTCCCAGTTTCCCAGTGCTCCAGTTTCCCAGTTTCCCAGTGCTCCAGTTTCCCAGTTTCCCAGTGCTCCAGTTTCCCAGTGCTCCAGTTTCCCAGTGCTCCAGTTTCCCCTTCCAGTTTCCCAGCGCTCCAGTTTCCCAGCGCTCCAGTTTCCCAGCGCTCCAGTTTTCCAGTTTCTCCAGTTCCAGTGCTCCAGTTTCCAGTGCAGTGGCTCCAGTTTCCCCAGTGCTCCAGTTTCCCAGTTTCCCAGTGCTCCAGTTTCCCAGTTTCCCAGTGCTCCAGTTTCCCAGCGCTCCAGTTTCCCAGTGCTCCAGTTTCCCAGCACTGAAGTTTCCCGGCGCTCCGGTTTGGTGCCTCTGTGTTGGGCCGCTGAGTGAACTTGGTTTGACGGGCTGGGTGGAGGAGCTGTGAAGGAAATGTCAACAGGACATCAGAGAGACAGCAAGTTTCCGGATGTTTCTGTGGCCTCTCTGCCTCTCTCTCTCTCTCTCTCTCTCTCTCTCTCTCTCTCTCTCTCTCTCTGTCTCTCTCTCTGTCTGTGCTCTCTCTCTCTCTCTCTCTCTCTCTCTGTGGTCTCTCTCTCTCTCCTCTCTCTCTCTCTCTCTGTGGTCTCTCTCTCTGTGGTCTCTCTCTGTCTGTGCTCTCTCTCTCTCTCTCTCTCTCTCTCTCTCTCTCTCTCTCTCTCTCTCTCCGTGTGGTCTCTCTCTCTCTCTCTCTCTCTCTCTCTCTCTCTCTCCCCTCTCTCTCCCTCCTTCCCTCCCCTGCACTTTCTCTCTCTCCATCTCATTCTGTCCCTTTAGTTCTCATTTGCATGTCACACTCTCTTTCAGGTCTGCCTCTGTCCTAAACTGACATTGTTGTGTCTCGGGTGTGTCTGGAGTGTGTCTGGAGCTCACCCAGAGGGTTGTGAATCTGTGGGATTCTCTGCCACAGTGGAGGGCAGTGGAGGCCGATTCACTGGATGCTTTCATGAATCTGTCCATCTCCAGGGATCGGAGATGGCATCGATGAGTTGGGCTGAAGGGCCTCGTTCTGTGCTGTACAATTAAATGACGATTATTTTATGGAACCAAACAGTCAGACAGTGAACCTGCAGACTCCACACAGAGAGCATCCGAGGTGAGGATCGAACCCGGGTCTTTGGAGCTGTGAGGCAGCAGTAATACCCGCTGCGTTACTCTGCTGCCTGTGAAGCTTCAATAGTACACAGAGTGCGAGAGAGTTGTCGTTCGTGTGTCCCTGACAGGACAATGAAATTATTTATTTCCTTCAGCACAACAGGACATAGTAGGCATGACTGCAGAACAGATCAGTGTGTCCATATACCACTATATAAATATATACACACATGAATAAATAAACTGATAAAATGCAAATAACAGATAATGGGCTATTAATGTTCAGAGTTTTGTCCGAACCATGTTTAATAGCCTGATGGCATGTTTTCAAGAGAGAGAGTTAGATTTAGCTCTTGGGGTTAATGGAATCATGCGATATGGGGAGAGGGCAGGAGCGGGGTACAGATCGTGGGTGATCAGCCGTGATCACAGTGAATGGCCGTGCTGGCTCGAAGGGCTGAATGGCCTCCTCCTGCACCTATTTTTCTGTTTTTTTTCTCCCTGTCTCTGTCTCTCTCTGTCTGTCTCTCTCTCTCTCTCTCTCTCTCCCTCTCTCTCTATCTCTCTCTCTCTCTCTCTCTCTCCCTCTCTCCCTCTCTCCCTGCCCCGACAGTGGGTTGAGGGTGGGAGTCACTTCGACGGGGAGAGGGGGTGTAGGTACTGGGCTGTGACCCTCACCGCTGTCTCCGTTTCCCAGGTGATTGACACCCTGTCCCGACTTTCACACACGGCCATCGCCCTCAGCGCCGGGGTCAGGTGAGTTCAAACCCAGACCCCCACCCCCCCATCTCACTGACACTGCCCCTGACACTGCCCCCCCCCCGACACCTGCCCCCCCGACACTGCCCCCCGACACTACCCCCCCGACACTGACCCTCCCCCGCCGGACTGCCCCTCCCCCGCCGGACTGCCCCTCCCCCGCCGGACTGCCCCTTCCCCCGCCGGACTGCCCCTCCCCCCCTGCCCCCCCCCCTCCCCCACAGCCGGACTGCCCCTCCCCCGCCGGACTGCCCCTCCCCCGCCGGACTGCCCCTCCCCCGCCGGACTGCCCCTCCCCCGCCGGACTGGCCCCTCCCGCCGGACTGGCCCTTACCTTTCCCGGACTGCCCCTCCCCCGCCGGACAGCCCCTCCCCCCGCCGGACTGGGCCCCTCCCCGCCGGACTGCCCCCTTCCCCCGCCGGACTGCCCCTCCCCCCGCCGGACTGCCCCTCCCCCGCCGGACTGGCCCTCCTCCCCGCCGGACTGCCCCTCCCCCGCCGGTCAGCCCCACTTCCCCGCCGGTTCTGCCCCTCCCCGCCGCCGGTCTGCCCCCCCCCCCCTCCGGACTGCCCCTCCCCCGCCGGGACTGCCCCTCCCCCGCCGGGACTGCCCCTCCCCCCCGGTGCCCCTGCCGTCTGCCCTCCCCCGCCGGACTGCCCCTCCCCCGCCGGACTGCCCCTCCCCCGCCGGACTGCCCCCACCCCTGGGTGCTGGGGTGACTCGGGACCTCATCGCCACGTTCTGCTCCGTTTCCAGACCGTTCCCCACAGAGGCGGCCGAGGCCGATGAAGACATCTACCGGAGTCTCGCCGACCTCATCGAGTACGTGGCACCTGGTCACTCACGGGATGTCCAGCGAGGGTCATGTTACCTCTGGGGGATGGGTGGTGAAGGAGGGGGGTGGGGGATGGGGAGAGGGGGGGGGGCTGTTCTGTGTGTGTGGAGCCGTGTCCCATGTTTGTCCTGTGTTGGGGGTTCCCCGTGTTGTTCCGTGTTGGTCCAGTGTTTGTCCCATGTTGGGAGTTCCGGTGTTGTCCCGTGTTGGGGGTTCCCGTGTGGGAGTCACGCGTCCCGTGTTGGGGATTCCTGTGTTGGTCCCATGTTGGTACCCATGTTTGTCCCGTGTGTTTGGGGTTTTTCCCGTGTTGGGGGTTCCTGTGTTGGAGGGTTTTTCCATGTCCGTGTTGGGGGTCCCATGTTGGGGGGTCCCAGTGTTGGGGGGTCCTGTGTTTGTCCTGTGTTGGAGGTTCCCGTGTTGGGGTTCCTGAGTCCCGTGTTAGGGGGTTCCGTGGTTGGGGGGTCCCGTGTTTGTCCTGTGTTGGGGGGTCCCGTGTTGGGGTTCCAGTGTCCCGTGTTGGGGGGTTCCATGTTGATCCCATGTTGGGGGAGTCCCGTGTCCCCTGTTGGGGTACCGTGCCCCGTGTTGGTCCCGTGTGCCGTGTGCGTCCCGTGTTTCTCTCCCCGCCCACTAACTGCGTGCGTGTGTGTTTCAGTGAGGAGAGCCTTGAGGATGAGGACGATCTCTACGACTGTGTCTATGGCGATGATGACAGTGGGGATATCTATGAGGATTTGATGAAGATTGAGGCGCTGCCTCCCACGGTCACCGTGAGTCCGGCCCGGCCCGGCCCGGCCATTCCTGCGGCCATGGGCACTCGGCGGGTGGCGCTGCTGGAACCGTGGAGGGGGGAGGGGAACGGTCAATGCGGGTTGGTCAGTGCTGTGGGACGGGCAAGGCAAAAACTGACCGGCAATCCCACACCCCCTGTATAGACAACTCTTATCTGTAGCTTCCCTGGTCCGTAACCTCCTCTGACCCCGACCCCGAACCCCTCCCCAACTCCGTGACCCCCACCGACACTGACCCCCGACCCCCCCCCCCCCCCCCCCCCCCCCCCTCCGTAGGGAAGCTACAGATAAGAGTTGTCTATACAGGGTGTGAGATTGCCGGTCAGTCTCAGTAACTGACATTATGAGGGCCAATGTACTGCCCGCTGCCCGGACCGTCCCGTCTATCTGACACGCCACTCTCAGGGCTCCTAGCACCCTCTGCTCCACACCGCTCCAACTCACTGCCCCCTCTCTCTGTTGCTGTAGGACACTGTGCAGAGAGAGTCCAGCCCTCCCTATCCTCTCCCCCCCCTCTAGCTCCTCCACCCTTTGCTCTACCACACTCTGTCTATCTGATACGCCACTCTAAGGGAACTGTCCACCTGGGCTCCTCTGGTCCACGACTCTCCCCAGGGCTCTGCCGTTCACTGTGTAGGTCCGGGCCAGGTTCAGCCTCCATCAGTCACGGAGGGTATGTGTGGATGTTGTCACAGTTGTGAAAGATGTTGGTGAGGCCACATGTGGAGTATTTGGCATTTAGACGCTGCCCGCGTGTGTCACGGACGCTGCCCGCGTGTGTCACGGACGCTGCCCGCGTGTGTCACGGACGCTGCCCGCGTGTGTCACGGTCTCTCTCTCCATGTGCAGCCTCCTGTGGAGAGTGACGTGCGGAGCTGCTGTCTGCTGGAGATCACACAGACGGAGGACAAGTACACGGAGACGCTGGGGTCCATCGAGAAGGTAGACGGGCCATTCAATCCCTGCCTGGACCCACTCACCCCTCACCCTGACCCCTCACCCTGACCCTTCTCACTCACCCCTCACCCTGACCCCTCACCCTGACCCACTGACCCCCCCTCACCCTGACCCTCCACCCTGACCCTTCTCACTCTGACCCCTCACCCTGACCCACTGACCCCTCACCCTGACCCACTGACCCCTCACCCTGACCCCCCCACCCCTGACCCTTCTCACTTACCCCTCACCCTGGCCCTTCTCACCCTGACCCCTCACCCTGACCCTTCTCACCCTGACCCTTCTCACTTACCCCTCTCACTCACCCCTCACCCTGACCCTTCTCACTCACCCCTCACCCTGACCCCTCACCCAGAAGACCCACTGACTCCTCACTCACTCTGACCTTCACCCTGACCCCTCACACTGACCATTCTCACCTCTCACCCCTCGCACTGACCCCTCACCCTCACTCCTCACCCTGACCCTCTTACTCACTGACTCCTCACCCTGACCCCCTCACACTGACCCCCTCACCCTGACCCACTGACCCCTCCCCAGAGGACCCCTCACCCTGACCCCTCACACTGACCCTTCTCACGACCCCTCTCACTGACCCCTGACCCCTTACACTCCAACCCCTTCACTCTGACCCCTGCACCCTGAACGCTCGCTCTGACCCCTCGCTCTGACCCCATCCTCCACTCCGTCTCCGTTCCCTCCCCTCCCCCCTCTCTCGCTCTCAACATCCTGTCCCGTCACAAGGGGGGTCACGACCCCAGGGGAGGGGGGTCAGACTGAGGGTCCCTCACCTCTATGTTTCTGTTGCAGTTTTTCATTGGCCCGTTGAGACAGTTTTTGACACCAGCCGACATGGACACCATCTTCATCAACGTGGAGGTGAGGGGGGTGGACGGGGAGGGGATGGAGCTGGGGGGAAGGGGAGATGCGAGCGAGGGCAGGAGGGGTTGGAGCTGAGCGCATGTGTGTAAGGGAGTGAGTGTGTACGTGTGGGCGTGCAGGGAGGATTTAGATACATAGATACATAGACAATAGTTGCAGGAGTAGGCCATTCGGCCCTTCGAGCCAGCACCACCATTCACTGTGACCATGGCTGATCGTCCACAAGCAGTCCCCAGAGCTGCCAACTCTCACGCATTGAGCGTGGGAATCACGCATTTCGCCCAATTCTCATGCTCTCACGCTGATCACAGAACTTCTCACGCTCTGTCCTGAGAAATTCTGTGATCAATGAGAATTTCAAAACTAATATCAACTGCTTGTGTGCACATCTGTTGACAAGACAGCAGCATTCTTATTCGCTGTTATTCTCACTTGACCAAACCGTCACACACCTCCAAACCATGCCCCCATGCAAATTTACATTAAGGGACACAGACCGGGCAGTGAATGAGTGTCAACCACAGTGTCAAGTAAGGCATGGTCTTGCTCCCGGCAGCAGTTGGAATTTAAGGATTTGCAGGAAAGCGGCTGATTATGAGCGAGGCCGGCGAGTGGCAGGAGAGAGGTACATGGGCCGTGGAACCGAGAGGCTGCAGCCCCCCCACTTTTTTTGGCTAAACATGTTTCAATTGTCTCTGGCTTTGGACGAGGCGCTGCTGTGCTCTGAGCAAACTCATCGCGGGTGTTGGAGATCCGAGTGGATGGAAGCAGAAGCAGCAGCGGGGGCAGATGCGAATGGGGAGCCAGGGTGGCGAGTATTTGCTGGGCTGGCCAGTGTTTGCCGGCTGCTTGAGTGTTTGCCGGGCTGTTGAGTGTTTGCGGGCTGGCGAGTGTTTGCCGGGCTGTTGAGTGTTTGCCGGGCTGGCGAGTGTTTGCCGGGCTGGCGAGTGTTTGCCGGGCTGGCGAGTGTTTGCGGGCTGTTGAGTGTTTTGCCGGGCTGGGGCGAGTGTTTGCCGGGCTGGCGAGTGTTTGCCGGGCTGGCGAGTGTTTGCCGGGCTGGCGAGAGTGTTTGCCGGGCTGGCGAGTGTTTGCCGGGCTGGCGAGTGTTTGCCGGGCTGGCGAGTGTTTGCCGGGCTGGCGAGTGTTTGCCGGGCTGGCGAGTGTTTTGCCGGGCTGGCGAGTGTTTTGCCTGGGCTGTTGAGTGTTTGCCCCGGGTTGGCGAGTGTTTTGCCAGGCTGGCGAGTGTTCGCGGGGCTGGCGAGTGTTTGCCGGGCTGGCGAGTGTTTGCCGGGCTGGCGAGTGTTTGCCGGCTGTTGAGTGTTTGCCGGGCTGTTGAGTGTTTGCCGGGCTGTTGAGTGTTTGCCGGGCTGTTGAGTGTTTGCCGGGCTGGCGAGTGTTTGCCGGGCTGGCGAGTGTTTGCCGGGCTGGCGGCTGGCGAGTGTTTGCCGGAGCTGGCGAGTGTTTGCCGGGCTGGCGAGTGTTTGCCGGGGCTGGCGAGTGTTTTGCCGGGCTGGCGAGTGTTTTGCCGGGCTGCGAGTGTTTGCGGGGCTTGTTTTGCGGGGCTGGCCAGTGTTTGCGGGGCTGGCGAGTGTTTGCGGGCTGGCGAGTGTTTGCCGGGCTGGCGAGTGTTTGCCGGGCTGGCGAGTGTTTGCGGGCTGGCGAGTGTTTGCCGGGCTGGCGAGTGTTTGCCGGGCTGGCGAGTGTTTGCCGGGCTGGCGAGTGTTTGCCGGGCTGGCGAGTGTTTGCCGGGCTGGCGAGCCGCTCGCTGGAGCTCCGACCATGGAGCAGCCTCAGTGCAAGGCTGGCGGAAGCGTCGTGCCGCTGCCGTGAGAGTCTCTGCGCCTAATTCACCCTGGTGACCGGTATGGACCAGGCTGCGGCTCGGTGCATCCTGGAGGACAACCAGTGGCTGCTGGAAGTAGGTACCAAGCACTGGGTAGAAGCGGTGGAAGATAGTGGCCTTCAAATGGGGGCGGTTGGAGAAAGCATCCTGCTTGCCTGCTAGATTTTCACTCGCTGTAACTGCAGGAAAAATGTTTTCCGATGTTGGTGAAGTTCAGAACCAGGGGTCACAGTTTGGGACTGACTCTCTTCACGCGGAGAGTTGTGAATCTGTGGAATTCTCTGCCACAGAAGGCAGTGGAGGCCAATTCACTGGATGTCTTCAAGAGAGAGTTAGATTTAGCTCTTGGGGCTAGCGGAATCAAGGGATATGGGGTAAAACAGGAAGGAGGTGCTGATTTTAGATGAACAGCCATGATCAGATTGAATGGCAGTGCTGGCTCGAAGGGCCGAATGGCCTATTCCTGCACCTATTTTCTATGTTTCTATGCTTGAGTATATGGCAATAAAACTCGATCACTTGATTTTGAAGCATTCATGCACGGTGGAGGTATAATGTAGTCATAGAGTGATACAGTGTGAACACAGGCCCTCCGGCCCAACTTGCCCACACCCGCCAACATGTCCCAGCTACACTACCTGCTTTTGGTCCATACCCCTCCAAACCTGTCCTAATGCGGAATATCCAGGGGGTTGGGATAAGTGTAATATTACAATGACATGCGAGGTGTCAGGATGTCTGACACAACATACAGCCCTGATAACCCATTATTTCCTTCAGTTAAATATTGGGAAGGCAGCACTATTGTCATTTGCCACTCAACTATTATGTTTGTTTACCTCACTGACTATTTCTAACCCCCCCCCGCCCCCAAATTCCTTTCACAGATTAAATAGAAATGTCCCCAATCCCGTTGTTTTAAATGAACACGTACATGAACATCCTCAAGGAGTGTAATTAGATGGAAACTGATTCAGATGCGATGTTTAAGAGCTTGTTCAAAGAAGGGGCATATTTTAAAGGAGGGCGGTGGAGGCCGGTTCTCTGGATACTTTCAAGAGAGAGCTAGATAGGGCTCTTAAAAATAGCGGAGTCATGGGATATGGGGAGAAGGCAGGAACGGGGTACTGGTTGGGGATGATCAGCCACGATCAAATTGAATGGTGGTGCTGGCTCAAAGGGCTGAATGGCCTACTCCTGCACCTATTATCTATTGTCTATTGTCTAACTCTCTCTTGAAAGCATCCAGAGAACCGGCCTCCACCGCCTTCTGAGGCATAGAATTCCACACTCACAACTCTCTGGGTGAAAAGGTTTTTCATCATCTCAGTTCTAAATGGTCTACCCCTAAAACCCCTGTCTCACTGTGCGAGTTGGCCCACGAGTGACCCCGAGTTTTCACTCGTGGTGATCACGTAGCGGGAACGTCGGAACTCGCACGAGCAACTTATCGACTCGTGGCGCTAACGGCAGGTACTCGGGAAACTTGTTAACTCGTGAAAAAAATCAAACATGTTTGATTTTTTCCACGAGTCAAATTAACTGTTCAAGTGTAAAATGGAAACATTTTAACTCGTTGTAATAACGTAGTGGCCCCGTGCGTTTATCTTAGTGTCTCGTGAGTCTACCGTGGGAACTTTAATAATCTGTTCTTTTGCTCGTAAGACTGAACCAAAGATAGACACAAAATGCTGGAGTTTATAACTCAGCGGACCAGGCAGCATCTCTGGAGAGAAGGAATAGAGTCGAGACCCTTCTTCAGACTTTCCTTCGCTCCAGAGATGCAGCCTGTCCCACAGAGTTACTCCAGCATTTCGTGTCTATCTTCGGCCTTTCTGCCACTTGTCCCCCGTGGCTTCACTCTGTCTCAATGAACGGCTTAAAGACCTGCCGTAGGGGCAAGTCTGGGGTGGTGGGTGGGATGTGTCCACGTGTGAATGCTCCATCCACCCCCCCGGGGCCGAGAGTGTGGGATTGGGAAGGAACTGCAGATGCTGGTTCACACCGGAGATAGACACACACAATGCTGGAGTAACTCGGCGGGACAGGCAGCATCTCTGGAGCGAAGGAATGGGTGGCATTTCGGGTAAGTCTGAAGAAGGGTCTCGACTCGATTCCTTCTCTCCAGAGATGCTGCCTGGTCCGCTGAGTTGTGTGTGTGTGTCTCTCTCCCTCTCTGTCTATCTGTGTGTATCTGTGTGTGTGTCTGCTGTCGGTCCCCGGTGGTCCGCTCAAAGTCATCCGAGCTGCTTAATTCCTCTGAAGTGGTGGCCAGCTGCTGTCTCTGTGTGTGTGTGTGTGTGTGTGTGTGTGTGTGTGTGTGTGTGTGTGTTAGTGTGTGCGTGTGTCTCTCTCCCTCTCTGTCTATCTGAGTGTGTGTGTGTGTGTGTGTGTGTGTGTGTCTGTCGGGTCCCGGTGGCCGCTCAAAGTCACCCGAGCTGCTTAATTCCTCTGAAGTGGTGGCCAGCTGCTGTCTGTGTGTATCTTGTGTGTGTTGTGTGTGTGTGTGTCTCTCTCTCTCCCTCTCTGTCTATCTGTGTGTATCTCTCTCTGTGTGTGTGTGTGTGTGTGTGTCTCTCTCTCCCTCTCTGATGTCGGGTCCCGGTGCCGCTCAAAGTCATCCGAGCTGCCTCAATTCCTCTGAAGTGGTGACCAGCTGCTGTCTGTGTGTATCTCTATGTGTGTGTGTGTGTGTGTGTGTGTGTGTGTGTGTGTCTCTCTCTCTCTCTCTCCATCTCTGTCTATCTCTGTGGTGTGTGTGTGTGTGTGTGTGTGTGTGTGTTGTGGTGTACTGTCGGGTCCGGCGGCCGCTCAAAGTCACCCGAGCTGCTTAATTCCTCTGAAGTGGTGGCCAGCTGCTGTCTGTGTGTATCTCTCTCTCTCTGTGTGTGTGTGTGTGTGTGTGTGTGTGTGTGTGTGTGTGTGTGTGTGTGTCTCTCTCTCTCTCCCCTCTCTGTCTATCTGTGTGTGTGTGTGTGTGTGTGTGTGTGTGTGTACTGTCGGGTCCCGGCGGCCGCTCAGTCACCCGAGCTGCTTAATTCCTCTGAAGTGGTGGCCAGCTACTGTCTGTGTGTATCTCTCTCTGTGTGTGTGTCTGTGTGTGTGTGTGTGTGTGTGTCTGTGTGTGTGTGTCTGCTGTCGGGTCCCAACGGCCGCTCCAATGTCAGTCACGGGCTGCTTCCTTTTTTAAAATTATTTAAAATAGAGATCCATTGCAAAAAAGTATTTAAAAACATAAAAAAAACAAGAAAATGCTTGGTAGAATGCGCATTTTTCCCATTGTAGGTCATATCAATAGATGCGGCCGCGCTGAAATAACTCAAAACCACAGGATGGAGATGTATTTTAACATTGTTGCTTTATTAAACCATACCTTCATTCACGGTTGGCTCAAGAGTAACGGGAGAGGAACTTGCTAACTCGGGAGAGGAACTTGCTAACTCGGGAGAGGAACTTGCAACATCGCAGCAATTACATACCCGTGGGAACTCGGCCACACACTTGATCATACACTTGCAGTCTCGTGCGCAGCCACGAGTCTATCACTCGGGGTACCTCGTGGGTCAACTCGCACAGTGAGACAGGGGCATTATTCTTAAACTATGGCCCCCGGTTCTGGACTACCAATCATGGCTGATCTCTGCCTCCTAACCCCATTCTCCTGCCTTCTCCCCATAACCCTTGACACATGTTCTAATCGAGAATCTATCTATCTCTGCCTTAAATATACCCACTGACTTGTGGCCTCCACAGCCGTCTGTGGCAAAGAATTCAACAGATTCACCACCCTCTGACTAAAGGAATTCCTCCTCATCTCCTGCCTAAGGGAACGTCCTTTAATCCTGAGGCTGTGCCCTCAGTTCCTAGACTCTAGAACCAGGCCACGATGCAGCCAGTCAGTCTGCTCTCTGCTGTGCACCTGTAGAAGTTCAAGAGAATCCTCTTTGAAATACCGACTCGCGGTAATCTTCTCAGGAAGTAGAGGCGCTGATGTGCCTTCTTTATAATTGCATCAGTGTGCTGGGACCAGGAAAGATCTTCAGAAATATGCACGCCCAGGAATTTGACGTTTTTTATTCTCTCCACCATCTTCCCGTTGATATAAACAGGATTGTGGGTCCTCATTATTCCTCTTCCAAAGTCCACAATCAGTTCCTTGGTTTTACTGATTTTGAGAGCCAGGTTGTAGTGCTGGCACCATTTGGTCAGTCGGTCAATCTCACTTCTTTGTACCTCCGATTTTTGGATACTCTCCCGATTTAGAAAATAGTCTATGCCTTTATTCCTACGACCAAACTGCATGACTCCACCCTTTGCTACACTATATTCCATCTGCCACTTCTCTGCCCACTCTCCCAACCTGCCCAAGTCCTTCTGCAGAGTCCCTGCTTTCTCTACACTACCAGCCGCTCCACCTATCTTTGTGTCACAAACGTGGCCACAAAGCCTTCAATCCCCTCGTCCAATAATTAATATTGGATATTGCATCCGTTGATAACAAGAGAAATCAGGGATAGTTTCAAAACTAAAGATGAAGCATACAAATTAGTCAGAAAAAGCAGCCTACCAGAGGACTGCGAGAAATTCAGAGTCCAGCAGAGGAGGACAAAGGGCTTAATTAGGAAAGGGAAAATAGATTATGAAAGAAAACTGGCAGGGAACATAAAAACTGACTGCAAAAGTTTTTATAGATATATGAAGAGAAAAAGATTGGTTAAAATAAATGGAGGTCCCTTGCAGTCAGAAACGGGTGAATTGATCATGGGGAACAAGGACATGGCAGACCAATTGAACAACTACTTTGGTTCTGTCTTCATTAAGGAAGACATAAATAATGTGCCGGAAATAGCAGGCGACCGAGGGTCAAATGAGATGGAGGAACTGAGTGAAATCCAGGTTAGCCGGGAAGTGGTGTTAGGTAAATTGAATGGATTAAAGGCCGATAAAGCCCCAGGGCTAGATAGGCTGCATCCCAGAGTACTTAAGGAAGTAGCCCCAGAAATAGTGGATGCATTAGTGATAATTTTTCAAAACTCTTTAGATTCTGTAGTAGTTCCTGAGGATTGGAGGGTAGTTAATGTAAACCCACTTTTTAAAAAGGGAGGGTGTGAGAAAATGGGGAATTACAGACCAGTTAGTCTAACATCGGTAGTGGGGAAACTGCTAAAGTCAGTTATTAAAGATGGAATAGCAGCACATTTGGAAAGTGGTGAAATCATTGGACAAAGTCAGCATGGATTTACGAAAGGTAAATCATGTCTGACGAATCTTATAGAATTTTTCGAGGATGTAACTAGTACAGTGGATAAGGGAGAAGCAGTGGATGTGTTATATCTGGACTTTCAGAAAGCATTCGACAAGGTCCCACAGAAGAGATTAGTATACAAACTTAAAGCACACGGTATTGGGGGTTCAGTATTGATGTGGATAGAGAACTGGCTGGCAGACAGGAAGCAAAGAGTAGGAGTGAACGGGTCCTTTTCAGGATGGCAGGCAGTGACTAGTGGGGTACCGCAAGGCTCAGTGCTGGGACCCCAGCTATTTACAATATACATTAATGATTTGGACGAGGGAATTGAATGCAACATCTCCAAGTTTGCGGATGACACGAAGCTGGGGGGCAGTATTAGCTGTGAGGAGGATGTTAGGGGACTGCAAGGTGACTTGGATAGGTTGGGTGAGTGGGAAAATGCATGGCAGATGCAGTATCATGTGGATAAATGTGAGGTTATCCACTTTGGCGGAAAAAAGATTATTATCTGAATGGTGGCCGATTAGGAAAAGGGGAGATGCAACGAGACCTGGGTGTCATGGTACACCAGTCATTGAAAGTAGGCATGCAGGTGCAGCAGGCTGTGAAGAAAGCGAATGGTATGTTGGCATTCATAGCAAAAGGATTTGAGTATAGGAGCAGGGAGGTTCTACTGCAGTTGTACAGGGTCTTGGTGAGGCCACACCTGGAGTATTGCGTACAGTTTTGGTCTCTAAATCTGAGGAGAGACATTCTTGCCACAGAGGGAGTACAGAGAAGGTTCACCAGACTGATTCCTGGGATGGCAGGACTTTCATATGAAGAAAGACTGGATACACTTGGCTTGTACTCGCTAGAATTTAGAAGATTGAGGGGGGATCTTATGGAAACTTACAATATTCTTAAGGGGTTGGACAGGCTAGATGCAGGAAGATTGTTCCTGATGTTGGGGAAGTCCAGAACAAGGGGTCACAGTTTAAGCATAAAGGGGAAATCTTTTAGGACCGAGATGAGAAAAACATTTTTCACACAGAGAGTGGTGAATCTGTGGAATTCTCTGCCACAGAAGGCAGTTGAGGCCAGTTCATTGGCTATATTTAAGAGGGAGTTAGATGTGGCCCTTGTGGCTAAAGGGATCAGGGGGTATGGAGAGAAGGCAGGTACAGGATACTGAGTTGGATGATCAGCCATGATCATATTGAATGGCGGTGCAGGCTCGAAGGGCCAAATGGCCTACTCCTGCACCTATTTTCTATGTTTCTATGTCTATATACAACGTGAAGAGTAGCGGCCGCAGCACCGAGCCCTGCGTAACGCCACTAGTTACTGGCAGCCAACCAGAAACAGCCCCCTTTATTGCCACTCTTTGCCTTCTGCCATCCAGCCAACCTGCGATCCACGCTGGTATCTGCCATGTCCTGCACTGTTAGACTGTAGATATTACCTGTGCGACACTGTGTGAGATGTGTGGATATCATTGAGCTGCGCACAGGCAGGGATTGCAACCATTGCTGAGATCTCTCCTCTCTTCTGCCCAGGCACTGGCCAGTGTCCACAGGGAGTTGAACGTGGAATTGAAGTCTGTCGTCATGTCCAAAAATCACCAGAACCTCTACCAGGTTTTCCTCGATTACAAGGCCAGGTACCCAACCCTGCAGTCTATCATTAACTTATGCCCCTGTCCCACTTAGGAAACCTGAACGGAAACCTCTGGAGACTTTGCGCCCCACCCAAGGTTTCCGTGCGGTTCCTGGAGGTTTTTGTCAGTCTCCCTAATGGTCAAAAGTGGTTTCCGTTTTAAAAATCGATAATTTTTTAGTCGAAGCCGGTTGCGATGCTAGTTGAAGGTGGTTGCCGGAGGACAGGAACCTCCGGGAACCGCACGGAAACCCTGGGTGGGGCGAAAAGTCTCCAGAGGTTTCCGTTCTGTTTCGTAAGTGGGACACGGGCATAAGGCCAAGCCCCACCCTCACCCCCGCCCTCACCCCACCATCACCCCTGCCCCCAACACCACCCACCCCCACCCTCACCCTCACCCCCACCCTCACTCACCCCCACCCTCACCCTCACCCCCACCCACCCCCACCACCCCCCACCCTCACTCAACCCCACCCTCACTCACCTCCACCCCCACCCTCACTCACCCCTCACCCGCCCTCACCTCACTCCCCGCCCTCAACCCTTCACCCCGCCACCCTCACCCACCCCCACCCCCCACCCTCACTCACCCTCACCCCCGCCCTCACCCACCATCACCCCCCCCACCCCCCGGCCCAACCCTCACGTCACCCTCACCTCACCCCCACCCCAACCCCCACTCACCCACCCCTCTCCCTCCCCCACCCTCCCCACCCCCATTCCCACCCCCACCCCCACCCCCACTCACCCTCACCCTCACCCCCACCCCCACCCTCACCCCCACCCCCAACCCACTCCCAACCCTGCCCTCGTCCCCGCCCCGCTCACCCCAACCCACCTCACCCCCACCCCACAACCCCACCCCCACCCCCTCATCCCTCACCCCCTCCTCACCCCACCATCACAACCCTCACTCCACCCCACCCTCACCCACCCTCACTCACCCCCCACCCTCACTCAACCCCCAACCCCACCCTCACCCCCCCCCCACCCCCCCACCCCCACCCCCAACCCCACCATCACCCCCACCCCCACCCCAACCCTGCCCTGGCCCCCGCCCTCAGCCCTCACTCCCACCCTCACCCTCACCCCCACCCCCCGTGTTGACTCAATTACTCTGTTAATCCATTAAAAAGTTACACAACTGAGTAACATGGTTGAAGACGGTGGATTCGTTGTTCACTCTCTGTCTCTGTCTCTCCTCTGTCTCTCTCTCTGTCTCTCCCTCTGTCTCCCTCTCACACTCTGCCTCTCTCTGCCTCTCTGGGTGGGGGCTCTGCTTCTCTGCTGGCTCTCCTCTCTCTGCCTCTCTCTGCCTCTCTGCCTCTCTCTCTCTCTCTCAACTGCCTCACCCTCTCTGCCTCTCTCTGCTCTCTGCCTCTCTCTGCCTCTCTCTGCCTCTCTCTGCTGCCAAGTCTCTCTCTATATATCTCTGCCTCTCTCTGCCTCTCTCCTCTCTCTTCCTCTATCTGCTTCTCTCTGTCTCTCATGCCTCTCTCTGCTCTCTCTGCCTGCCTCTCTCTGCCTCTCTCTGCCCTCTCGCTGCTCTCTCTGCCTTCTGCCTCTCTGCCTCTCTTCCCTCTCTCTCCCTCTCTCTCTCCCTCTCTGTCTCCCTCGGCGTCTCCCCTCGCTGTCCCTCCACTCTCTCCCTCTCTGTCACTTCTGTCCTCTCTCTTCCCGTCTCCCTCTCTGTCTCCCCTCGCAGTCTCCCTCTCTGTCTCCCTCGCTGTCTCCCTCTCTGTCTCCCTCGCTGTCCACTCCCTCGCCTGTCTCCCCTCGCTGTCTCCCTCGCTGTCTCCCTCGCTGTCTCCCTCTCTGTCTCCCTCCTGTCTCTGTCCTCTCTGTCTCCCGCCTGCCTCCCTCCCTGTCTCCCCTCGTCTCTGTCCTCCTCTCTGTCTCCCTCTCTGTCTCCCTCTCTCCCTCTCTGTCTCCCTCTCTGTCTCCACTCTCTCTCTCTCTGTCTCCCTCTCTGTCTCCCTCTCTGTCTCCCTCTCTGTCCTCCCTCTCTGTCTCCCTCTCTTGTCTCCCTCTCTGTCTAGCCTCTCTGTCCCCTCCTGGTCTCTGATATCGCCCTCTGTCTCCCTCTCTCTCTGTCTCCCTCGTGACTCTTGCCCCCTCTTCTGCTCCCTCTCTGCCTCTCCCTCTCTGTCCTCTCCTCTCTGTCTCCCTGCTCTGTCTCTCTCTGCCTCCCTCTCTTGCATCCGCTCTCCTCCCTCTCTGCCTCCCTCATACTCTCTCTCTCTGCCTCTCTCTCTTCTTCTCTCTGTCCTCTCCTCTCTTCTGTCTCTGTCTCTCTGTCTCTCTCTCTCGCCCCCTCTCCTGTCTCCCTCTCTGTCTCCCTCTCTTTCTCCCTCTCTGTCTCCATCTCTGTTTCTCCATCTCTGTCGTCCCTCATCTGTTACCTCTCTGTCCTCCCTCTCTGCTTCACCTCTCTGTCGCCTCTTGTCTCCCTCTCTGTCTCCTCCTGTCTTCCCTCTCTGTCTCCCACTTCTGTCTGTCCCCTCTCTGGTCCCCCTCCCTGTCTCTGTCCCTTCCTCCTCTGTCTCCCTCTCTGTCTCCTCTCTGTCTCCCTCTCCTGTCCCTCTCTGTCTCCCTCTCTGTCTCCATCTCTGTTCCCTCTTGTCTCCCGACTCTGTCTCCCTCTCTGTCTCCCTCTCTGTCTCCTCTCTGTCCCAGTCTCTCTCTCTGCACCCTTCTGTCTCTCTCTCTCTCTCTCTGTCTCCCCTCTCTGCCTCTGCTGTCTATGCCGCTGTCCTCTGTCACCTCTCTCTGCCTCCCTCCTCCCTGTTTCTGGTCTCTCATCTCTCTCTCAGATCTCTCTCTCTGCCTCTCTGTCTCTCTCGGTCTCCCTCTCCTCTTCTCCCTCTCCTGTCTCCCTCTCTGTCCCTCTGTCTCTCTCTCTATCTCTCTGTCTCTCTCTCCTTCTCTCTCTCTCTCTGCCGGTCTCTCTGTCATGTGCTGTCTGTGCTCTCTCTCTGTCTCTCCTCTCATATGTCTCTCTCTCCTCTCTCTCTCTCTGGTCTCTCTCTGTCTCTCTCCCTCTCCTCTCTGACTCTCTCTCTCCTGTCTCATCTCTCTCTGCTAGTCCTCTCTGGCCCTCTTCTCTCCTCTGTCTCTCTCTCTGTCTCTCTCTCACTGTCGCTCCGTCTCTGTCTCTCTCTCTGGCTCTGACTCTGTCTCTTCTGTCTCTCTCATCTGTCTCTCTCTCTGGGTCTGCTCTCTCATGTCTCCTTTCACTCTGTAACTCTCTCCTGTTCTCTCTCTCTTTTTTCATGTCCTCTCTCTCTGTCTCTGTCTTCTGTCTCTCATCTTCTCTCTCTGTCTCTCTCCCTTCTGTCTTCTCTCTGTCTCTCGTCTCTCTCCCTGTCCTCTGTCTCTCTGTCTCTTGTCTCTGTCTCTCTCTCTGTCTCTCTCTCTGTCTCTCTCTATGTCTCTCTCTCTGTCTCTCTCTCTGTCTCTCTCTCTGTCTCTCTCTCTGGTCTCTCTCTCTGTCTCTGTCTCTTTCTCTCTCTCTCTCTGTCTCTCTCTCTGTCTCTCCTGTAGGTTGCTTGTGTATGGTGAGTATTGCAGTAAAGTGGAGGAAGCGATCAAGTGTTTGGATGAGATGAGTAAATCGAGACCAGATCTACGCCGGAAGTTTGAGGTAAAATTCAAGTGAACACTTTAACTGTTTCCAGGTGAAATTGAGGATGTTGTGGCAGCGACCAGCAACCCCCGACTAACACGGTCGCACCAAGCGACAATATCACTGGACCATCTCACGATCCAACTCATCGTCCCACAAAGTCAGTCCACGTCCGGACATTCACACAAACTGTGGACAATGTCCAGTCCGGCCTGACTCACTAGTGGCCACACTGACCATTGGCAACGGCACAAGATGACCAGTCAGTACTGACATCCAATGACATTCACATTACCGACTGTCAATATCTTGTGGTCACCCAGACTATGACAGCACCCTCCCCCCCCTTCCCCATCCCCCCCCACATTTCCCTCTCCCTCTCCCCTCCTTCCTAACACCCTCCACTCCTCCCCTCTCCCTTCCCCACCCCCGCCACTCACTCCCCTGCCCTCCCCACTCTTCTCCCCACCTCCCCCCCAACCCTCCACTCCTCCTCCCCTCTTCCCCACCCCCGCCACTCACCCCTGCCATCCCCACTTCTCCCTCCCTCCCCCCCACCCCCTCACTCCTCCCCTCTTCCCCACCCCCCGCGCCACTCACAAACCCAGCCAACCCCACTCTCCCCATCCCCTCCCCTGTGTGTGAGTGTGAGTGTGTGTGGGTGGTCCACCCCCCGGTGTGTGTTTAGCACCCCCAAGGTGTGTGTCCACACTCTATGGTGAATGTCCCGCATTTCACCCCCGTGATGTAAACAAATCCATTCCAGCACGTTCCTCCAGAAATCCCGTCCCATGTCCATCTGAGCGGTTCGGCCCACACTTGCTCCTGAGAATCACTGAGGTATGTTTTCTACATTGGCTGCCGTCATATAAATGCATGATGCAGTTTGTTGTGGTGTTGATGGTGGAGATGGTGGTGGAGATGATGGTGATGGAGATGATGGAGATGGAGATGATGGAGATGGTGATGGTTATGAAGGTGATTCTGAAATGATTGTGATGGAGGATTGATGGAGATGGTATGGAAGAATGATGGTGATGGAAATGATTGGTGATGGAGATGAAGGCGATGGAGAATGATGGTGATGGAGATGGATGGTGATTGGAGATGAAGTGGATGGAGATGGATGGAGATGGAAGGGAAAGAATGGTGGAGGAGAGATGTGATGGAGATGATGTGATGGAGATGATGGTGATGGAGATGATGGTGATGGAGATGATGGTGATGGAAATGATGGTGATGGAGATGATGGTGATGGAGATGATGGTGATGGAGATGATGGTGGATGGTGATGATGGGAGATGTGATGAGATGGTGATGCGGAGATGGTGATGAGATGGTGGTCGAGGATGGTGATGGAGGTTATGGAGGTAATGGAGGTGATGTTGATATTGATGATGTTGTTCATGATGATGAAGATGATGTTGATGTTGTGTAGGGAGTGTGCGCGACGGGCCCAACAACGGCAAGTTCACAGCTGAGGGACCTTGTTGGTGTGCCCATACGCAGAGGGTAACTGAAGTACCGACCTATTGCTACAAGGTCAGTGTAATCGTCGTGTCCACCCCCACACACTGTGTGTCCGTGTATCCGTCCACACACACACACATTGGTCCATAGTGTGTGTGTGTTCGTGTGTGTCCCCCATGGATGTGTGTGGCGTGTGTGTGCGTGTCCCCCGTGTGTGTTTGTGTCCCCAAATCACGTGTGTACCTAGTGTGTGTGGCATGTGTGTGTCCCCATGTGTGTTTCCTCCCAATTCACAGTGTGTCCCGTGTTAGCTCATGCACAGGTGCTCAAGTACCCACCTGCTATTGCTACTTACAACCTGCTAACTGCCAGGTGAGTGTCAACTGGGGGGGGGGGGGGTGGGCGGCGGGGGGGGAGGGGGGGGTCGGGGGGCGCGCCCTAAGACTTGTGTTTTTCAAAGGTCACGAGGAATAGGAGCAGAATTAGTAGTCCATTCAGCCCATCGTCCTACTCTGTCATCCAATCAAATGGCTGATCTATCTTCTCCCTTTCCTAACCCCATTCTCCTCTGCCTTCCTGCCTTCCCTCCCCATAAACTATAACTCTCCCAGACACCTGTACTAGAATCAAGAAATCTATCATATCTCCTGCTCTCTGCCGTAAAATATATCCACTGACGTCCTCCAGCACTTCCTCCTATTCTCTTCCAACTCCAAACCCCCCAATCACTCCCAGCACCCAACCCACCAAACCC